>JAECUM010005207.1:0-104160 GCA_016617855.1 Megalonaias nervosa
AAAGAAAAATAGTATATAATTATGGATAAACGAGCAAGGTACAGAACACATATAGAAGATTTTAAAGAACTTGCACAATATCAGGCAGAATTTAAGCAAAAAGTTCAGCAAGCACGACGTGGTCAAGTAGTTGCCGCAGAAGCAGCAGCTATAGCTCTTAAACCAGTTACTGAGGCACTAATTGGGAAACAACCTGAAACTAAGCCGCTATCAGATGAAGAACTTAAAATATTACAGTATAAAGGTTTAATTGGATTAGTTAAGGAACAACAAAAAGCAGCTGCTGCAAAAATTATTGCTAGATCTGATGAAGAAAGAAAACAAATTAGCCGAGGCACTTGTATCACATATTCCTGATCCTGCTGCTAGACGAAATGAACTGAATCAGCTGATTAATAATCCACCTTTACTTGAAAGAAGATTATCAGAGCAAACTACATACGACTGTCAGAAAAATTAGTTGATATTGAGAAAGAGAAAGAAAAAATTGGAAAATTAACAGTGAGGCTGTTTAATGTTGAAGAAAAAAGGAAATTTTTCATAGACAAACCAGGTGATGAAATAACTGATGATGAATATCGTGAATTTTTAATAGACAATAATATAAATGATATTGAGAAATTAAAAACCTGGGCAAAAATAAGATATGATAAACTTATTGATGCTTTAGGTCAAATGATGGCAGATGAACATAAATATATGACTGAATTAAAAAATGCTACTGAGGAAGCACGTATGATGCAACGTGCTTATAATATTAAAAATGGTAATGTTGCTGGTGTATTTTACCAAACAGCTGTTGATATTAGAGATAGAGCTTTAGGTAAGGGTTGGAATTGTCATAGAAAATTTAAAATAGAAGATAAATATCGCATGAAAGAACGTGAAAAAGAACGTAAAAAATTTGAAGAAGCTGAAAAAGATATAGAAACTGAAAGAATACCAGTTGAAAGTCCAGAGGAAACTGAAAGTATAGAGAAAATAAAAAATTGATAACAGAAAAAATAACAAAATTAGAATATGATACTTTTATAAAAGAAAATAATATTAAAGATATTGATAATATTACAAACTGGACACCATATGAATACTATGATTTTATTAAAAAGTTAGATAATATTGACAAAAATAGCAGTCAAGCTTATATTAAAATTGATGAAGCCAAAGGAGAAGATATTGAAACATTTTTTGAAGAAGCTAGAAATGGTATTATTGCTGTTAACTTTAAATATACAGCAAAGAAAATTTGATTAGGAAAATTAAATTCTACAAACTTTAGAGATGACTTTGAATCTAACGAGAATATTCAGATAAGTAAAAAAACTGAACCGGTGTAAAAATATTTACATCATTAGAAGAAATAATAGGCAGATTAATTTTATTAATATCATCAAAGAAGATGGAAATGTTGGTGCTGAAATTGATAACGAGATTATTGATATACTTGATCATTTAAGATCGGAAAATTTATTAACATCTGACGAATACGAAATTTTACATCTTGATTTAATATAAATCAAGACGACCTAATTTTGTAAATGTTAACCAAAACTTTAATTTTGTAAAATATTTTTATATAAAAAATGTCAACAACATTATTATTAGACTCTAGTTCAGCCGAGAAAGATAACGCAAATTTTTCGGTAAATTATATTCCGCCAATACAACTTGATACTGAAAAACAGTATGAGATTGGACTAATTTCCTGCACGTGTTGGCGTTCCATGGCTAATGTTAAAACTGGAGTAAATGATGAATTTACATTTGATCAGAAAACATTTAAAATTCCACAAGGAGCTTATATCACTGATTTAAATAAAACAAAAAAAGAACTTATAACTAAAAATAACGGTGTTGCTGACGATTTTGAGCTGACATCGAATTATAATACGTTACGCGCCAGAATAACATTAAAAAGTAATATGTTAATCGATTTTTCATCAGCAGCAAATATTTCGTTCTTAATAGGATTTTCTCATAAACAATATGGATCATTTACAGAACAAACTGTCACATATGACGGTGAACTGCCAGTTAATATTACTGACGTAAACACAATATTGATAAATTTTTCTATTGCAACTGGATCTTACTCAGCCCGGAGTAGCAAAGGACAAACAATAAGCAGTTTTTCGCCGGACGTTCCACCGGGATCGCTCATGCAAAATAATCCGTGGCAAGTTATTTATTATCCGCTAAACATTGAAAATCAAATGACAGAAATAAATATGCAATTGACACTTGAATCTGGACGACAACTGGATTTGAATAATGATGTTGTTACTTATTATTTACACCTACGTGCACAGTAGCGAGCTATTGTTTGTGATTTTTGTACACTATTTTTGTAAAAATAGTATTTAATATGAAACAAAAAAATTTTACAGAAGAAAAATTATTGGAGGATTTTTGGGAAATATATTTACTAAAATTATTGAAAATGTCCCAGGAATAGCGAATAAAGTTGCTCCAGTTGCACTTGACGTGTGAAAAGCTTTTGCAACTGCGGCTGCATCTGCTGCTTGAACTGCAGTAGGACAAACAATAGCTGATAAAATTAAAAGCGAGAAACCACCGGTTTCTGCAGCTATAAAACAAGTTATTTCAGAAATCGCCCCAACAAAAGAAACTCAATGTGCAATGATAACAACAACAAAAACACTTTCATCACCAAAAGGCGAACAGATTATACAAAAATTAATATCTAAAGTAACAGCGCCGCAATAATAAAATTTTATATAACCTAATAAATAAAAAATGTCTGTTAAAAATTATCTTGATTTAGCAGAAACGTATGATATGGATAACACAGTGACAGAATTCGAGTATGTCGAATATCTCAACGAAAATTCTAATGAACCAAATAAAGCTGGTGTCAGAACATTTAATACATGAGATGAGGATGTGTTTCTTTTACCTCACATAGCAATGTCAGAAGTACGTGGACAACTGTTAACTGTATTAGGAGCTGATATTCCAGCAGGAGCGGAAATAGCTCCAATAAATAACGGCTGGGGCTTATTTAAAAGTCCCAGATATCAGCTAGCTAATAAAACTGTCGAAGATATTTCGAGTCACCTACAAGTTGCAAGTACAATCTTAAATATTATTTCGTTTTCCGACGATTACTCCAGATCAACTGCAACTAATATGATGTGGTTTAAAGATACTGGAGCTGGAGGTGTTGGATTTGGAGAATTTATTTCAAAAGGTGTTTTGATACATGGAGCTGATGCTGCTGCAGATGTTGTAATTGTAAGAACTATTCTTATTGTTAATGCTACTGCTTTAGGTATAGCCGCACCAGCTGCAGCTGCTGCTGCAGATGCTACAAGAGTTTCACTTATTGCAGCTTGTAATAATCTTGGTATAACACCACCAGCTGCAGCCTCGGACTGTCCTGCAATGTTAGATGTGATTAATAACACAAATAGCTTAAGAAATCCACGTTACAATGAAGGTTTTACAAAAAGAAAAGAACTTTCAGCAGAATCACGTCAAATTACGATGATGCTGCCTTTAAGTACAATATTTGGGTTTTGCCGTGATTACAATAACGTATTTCGTGGAGTTAAACATACACTTGTTTTAGATCGAGCGGAACAAAATGATTGTATATTTCATGCAGCTGTGGTAGTCGAATGACAATTTGCTATCACTCGACTTGCTCTGTGGATGCCACGAATAACACCATCAAACACAAAAACAGCAGAATTAAATGATATGCTGCAAAAACACACAAAGAGAATTTATTTTCAGCAAAATAAAATATATCAAACAGCAGTTCCAAATACAACTGACTACACATGGCGAGTCACAACAATCAAGTGAACAACTGCCTAGACAGCTACCTGTTGTATTTCAACAACAAGCACGACTTAATGATCAAGAACAAAATAATGTAATATTTGATAAACGCAGATGTTAGACGAATATATGCTAGACTAAATTCAAACCAAGATCCGGAAGGAGCAATATAGTGTAATTTTGCTGATAACGAAACAAAGAACTTATCAACTTATCAAGGCCGTACATATATCTTATGGACGCGAGGCAGAAATATCAGGACGTTGGAGACGGATCTCAGATATCAGTAGAGGAATTTCGTACACTTTATCCGATATTTTATTTTGATGTTAGTAAGGATAGCGAGAGAGCTGTCGACTCGATAGCTGATATTGAAATTACCTGGACACTTGGAGCAGTTCCAGCCCCAGCAGCACAACTTTATGTATAGGCACTGGTGATCAGCGACAGATTTGTTACAGTTGATTCTGTCGGAGGTGAGATTTCAGTACAAGTTTAAGTGCTTAAAGTTTAAAAATACTTGCAGTTTAATCTGTGACGTTATAACAAAAGATGACAAAATATATTGTAAAAGAAATATATTTGACTGATGGTCAAGTTAACAAATTAGCTGCAGCTGTTGCTAAGCAGAGGCAGGTTTCATTAAAAATCAACCCCAGCACCAAACGTACCGCCGAAGGCGTTTCCAAAAGTACTTTAACAAAATTAATGTTAACTAAAAAACATGTAAATAAATACGATCGCAAAAAGCCTTTTGTTTTAAATTTAAGTGCCACACAAATAACTGTGATGGCTAAGCAAGGCGGTTTCTTTGGTCCGGCACTGTCTGTACTAGCAAAAACGTTAATACCTAAAATTTTGCCAGTACTCGGTACATTAGAATTAGCAGCAGCGTTTGGGGCAGTATATGGGGCAACAAAAAAGGCAGTATAAGGCGTCGGTATAAAGAAAAGTTTTGTCTAAAACTTTAATATAAATGCCACGACAAAAAAAGCAGCATAAAGAAAAACAGCGAAAAAGAAAAAGACACGATAGCGTCGAACTAGAAAGGGCGGATTTATAGGACCGTTGCTGGCTATAGTAGCAGGAAGTCTATTGGCAAATCTGCTGGGAATAGGCCGAGGACTAACATTGCCAGGAACAAAGAGATGAAATCTCAAACGACAACGTCGTTAGCGTTAAGGAACATTGATATACTTGACAAACTAAAAAAAGTAAACAATTTTCGTGGAGTTTATTCCAAATATGAACTCGATCGCGATGCGATTTCTGGAGGATCGTATGTGATAAATTTACAATATTTCAATGACGGATCCGGCACACATTGGGTATCTGTTTGTAATAACAATTATTTTGATTCATTTGGACTTCCACCAAGTGATTCAATAAAAACATATATAAAAAAAAATATAAAATAATAAATGATTCGTCTAATCAAATTCAGCCTGTTGGAACTTCTGCTTCTGGATACTATTGCGTGATGTGTGTAAAACAAATGTCCCAGCCTAAATTCAATTTTTAAAAATTTATTTTACAGTTTGAAAAACAACCTTCTTACGCTAATGATGAGATTGCAATTACTGTTATCTAAACTTCATGATATAATCCAGAGATATATAATGCCAACATATTGTTTCAAATGTAAAACTAAAACAGAAAATATCAATGAAACAACAGGAAAAAACAAAAAATAATAGAATAATGTTAAAAAGTGTTTGCGCAATCTGGGGAAAAATAAAAAGTATATTTTTAAATAAATTGTCCGGAGCTGGTCGAATGGACAATTGTCGATGTGACAACGTTAGGAAAGTTATTTTAGTAGATGATTAATTAATAATGACATGCAGGTGCGATTGTGATAGAGATCTCTGTCTTGAGGAAAATAAAATTGTTATGTACTGCCAACAATACAACAACAGAGAAATAATTGGGACTGGTATAGATATACATAAATTAATTGGCAAATTGCCGAAACCAAAAGGCGGTTGGACATTGCCAGGTCATAAATATACCGGACTTTATAATCCTCTATATAAACAACTTGACGGAAACGATAATCCACTGCCAGGACAAGAGCATTACAATCAAGTTCATAGCATAGCAATATGCCACGACATTTGTTATCGTGATCACAAACAAGATAAACACGGCTGTGATAAAGTAATGTTAAACGAACTTAGTGATATGAAACCTGTGAATATGAATAAGGTTGTCGCAAATGCCGTTGATGACATCTGGGCGATAGATTTAGTCTATGTGTCAAATCTAGCTGAATTTAATGATAACAAAAGATATATTTTTAATGTTGTAGATGTTTTTTAGCAAATATGCTTTTAGTATACCTGTTTCAGATTAGACAGGAACGTCAATAACTGATGCGCTAAAAGAAATAATAACAAGTATAGAAAGAAAACCAAACAGAATCTGGACTGATCATGGGGCAGAATATTTTAATAAAAAGTTCGAGCAGTTGTTGCTACAAAATAACATAAAAAAAATATGTTACAGGAAATGAGGGTAAAAGTGTTGTCGTCGAGCGATGGAATCGCACACTAAACGAAAAATCCACAAATATTTAACAGCTAAAAATACAAATAAATATATTGACAATCTACAGAAAACTGTTGACGAATATAATAACACAAAACATAGATCAATAAAAATATCGCCAAATGACGCAATTAAAAATCCAATATTAGCAAACGAAAACATGTACCGCAGACATAAATGTAAAGTTGGTGATAAAGTTAGAATATCTTTGACAAAAACAAAAAATTGAAACAGGATATACTCCAAGCTGGAGCGAAGAAGTTTTTGTTGTTGATAAAGCATTGTTAACAATACCAGTGACTTATCCACTAAAAGATTTATTAGGTGAGCCTATAGCTGGTAGTTTTTACGAACAAGAACTTCAGAAAACCGAACAGGATATATTTGTTATTGAAAATGTTATTAGGAGACGCGGCGACAAAAATTTGGTTAAATAGTGTGCGTATAGTGATAAATTTAATAGTTGGGTACATTGATTTAATCAGGAGAAATAATATTGTTTTAAATTTGTTCGTACTTCATAAGCACAGATTTACATTTGGCTGAACGACATAAAGAAATTAAATGTAATTTTATTGAATTATCGACTAACATTAAATTAAATATTTTAACTAATATAAAATTGCACTTCATATTTCTTTGATGTCCAATTATTTTTAAATTAAGAAAAGGTTTTATAAGCTGCCATAATATTTTTGCTCTAATATTAAAATTAAATTTTATATCTTTTTAGCGATATGATATTTAACATTAAATCGTCCAGTTGTCGGTCTTCTGTAGATTTTTTTAAATCAATAACATCAATAACATCCTCCTCATCTTCATTGTTGTACAAAATATCATTTTCTCTATAATGCAGATTTACCTAGATCGCCCGATTTCGGTATAAAATTGTCGTTAACGACGTTGTCGTTTGCGATAAAATCTCCTGCATATATATCAGCAAGTCGCTTTATTAAATCCATATTATAATATATTTTTATCTAATGTATAATAATAATGGTCAGCGAAACGAAATCTCAAGCGATACAATCGCAAGAAGTAAAATATCATCAAAAAGTTAATATATTAAATTACAAAGAATTAGCTGAGGCAGTTAGCAAATGTCTGTCTGGCTATAGTGCCTATTCTGTTAACGTTATTGTGATGACATGCGAATCTGATAAAATTCTCCTAACAACAGCAGACAAAAAAATAAACTTAATGATAGTTCATTTATAACATTAAAATTTGATAAGGATGATATTTTAATGTTTGCTCATAGTTGCTTAAGCAAAACAATTAAGAAATATCATTAATCACTGTATTTGAAAATAAATCTGTCAAATGTTAACGTTGACGTTGCTAATCTTTGTACGTTATCAGCTACATCTCTCACTGATCTGTTGTTAATCTTATGATATTTTCCAGCAGCAGTGATCGATTTCAATATCATTTTTCTCCAGTTTCAAGATTTACTGAAACAACTGATTTTGGATCTTTAAAATTATTAACATCGCCAACAACCCGACGTCGAGTGTTGTCTTTTGGTGTAACTAGATCTAAATTTTCTAGACGATTATAGGATATAATGCTGTTGACGTGATCAATAACCAAATTATTTAAAATAGCGCCATTAAAAGTTTCATAAATAAAACGATGTGATAGATAACCAACGAAATATGTTCTAGTTCCGCGAACAACCATACCAAGATAACCACCTTTTCTTAAATTTCCTAACACTTTTTTTGTTTTTATATTTCGTATAATTCCGCGATCGTTAGCTTCATATAGATCAAACACAAGATGAGGTTGATACTCATTTTGTAATGATAAATTTTCAATATTGTCGTCAGTAATTGAGTTATTTACTCTATAGACTCGCTGCCCGTCAGGTATGTCCTCGCAAAATAACGTGTAAATAAAATCTTTTCTAAACATTTCAACACTTTCTCTATTATCACCTTTTACTGAGATTTTAATTCCAGCTGAAGTTGATTTACCATCAGATTTTTGAGATTTTATACAAATAATCGAACCAAGTACATTTCCAGCATAATGATCATAAATTGGATGAACATGATAAGTTTCTTGCTCTTCTGCTGTCAGTCTCAAGTATCTCAGAATTTCTGACATTATACTATAAGCATGTTATATCTCTAATTGAAAAATAAGTAAAAATCAATTTAATATAAAAATACTATATATAATACAATGTTAAAATTGCGTGATATTGCTAAGAAGAGCCTAGTAAAAGCAAACAAAACTGCAACTGTATTTTCAGGATATGATAATAGTTGCAAATTTGATAATCAAAATGTTTAATCAAATTTCAAATGAATAAATTTATATCATCTTTTACAACCAGTTATAGCTCAAAAACTTGCAGTTCACAAAAGTATCAAACTAATAGTTCAGTATCATATGATTTTATCAAACTTACATGCTATTGAAAAAGATATACTTGACATAATTTTTGAAAATACAAGTTTCGACAGCTAAATTTCCGAACCATGTCTAACAGCTAGATCACGACAAATATTAACTGGAACAAATATTGGTACAGTCGCTGATGAAATACACCAAGAAATAAATACAAAATTGGAGGAATTTACTGCATCAGGGCCAGGTTGGAAGTTTGAAGTGAAAGTTTTATTTCATACAATGAAATATAACGTACTTCGCGGCAGTTCTTATGTTGATCTTCCTCAAAAAATTAAAAACACAAAATGTTGTATAAATGTCGAAAACAATGATGACCAATCTTTTCGTTGGGCACTTTGTCTGCGAAACATCCTCAAAATGATCATTGTGATAGGCTTGAAAAATATTTGTCGTACAAAGATGAACTAAATTGTATGGGGATAACTTTTCCAGTAGTAGCAAATCAGATACCAAAGTTTGAAAAACAAAACAATATTTCACTAAATGTTTTCGGACTAGATGAACGACAAACTGTTTACCCGAGATATATTTCAGCAACTGCTACACAAAATACAACAAATTTATTATTTTATCAAGGACATTACTGCTGGATAAAAAAAAATTTAATGGTTTAGTTGGTGGACAATATTGTAAAAATACAATAAAAAATATTTCTGTTACAGGTGTTTACAAGTTTTTCTAAAGATGAAAAACTGCAAGAGCATCTCAGATACTGTGTTAAAGTTCAAAGAATAACAATGCCGAGTGAGAAAGAAAAAGTGCTAAAATTTAAAAATTATAATAATAAGTTAAGTATCCCGTTTGTAATTTATGCAGATTTTGAGTGTCTTATTGTTCCTGTGGTTGGTGTAGAAAATGACCCGAGTAAATCAAGTACAAGAAAAATACAGCAACATGTTCCTTGCGGAGCAGCTTATAAGATAGTTTGTTGTGCTAACGATAATTTTCAACTCCAGTTAAGTTATACAGATGTAGCAATGGCGAGTCTGAAAGTCCAGCCGTACGGTTACTGAAATATTTAATAAACGAAGTTAATAAGATTTCTAACAAATTATTCAAAACAGCTCCAATAAAAATAACATCTAAACAACAACTTGATTTTGATAATGCAGTTAATTGTCATATCTGTGAGAAACCCCTGTCTGAACAAAAAGTGCTAGATCACTGTTTTCTGACCAGCCAGTATCGCGGGGCAGCTCATAATAATTGCAATTTAAAATTTCATGCTCCCGAATTTATTTCTGTCGTCTTACATAACTTTCGTGGTTATGATAGTCATATTATTGTAGAAGCTTTTGGTGATTAAGAAATTAAATCGAAACTAAAATTAAATAATACAATAAAATGTATCCCAAACAATTTTGAAAAGTATGTGTCAGTTACTCATGACAAATTACGTTTTATTGACAGTCTGCAATTTATGGCAGCGTCGCTAGACGAACTTGTAAAAGGTTGCAGCAATTACACTAATCTAAAAAGTTGCTTTGGTGAACACTACGTCGATCTGACAAAGAAAGATATATTTCCATACGAGCATCTCGCTGACTGGAGCAGATTTGATGAAACTTCTCTGCCCGGCAAAGACAAATTTTACTCGCAGCTAAAAGGCGAAGGTGTATCAGATGACGAACATAAATATGCACAAGATATTTCGAATAAATTTAGTTGCAGAACATTTGGTGATTATCATGATTTATATTTGAAAACAGATGTTTTTTTTTTTTTTTACTGGCAGATGTTTTTGAAAGTTTTCGTCGAGTTAGTCATAAAAATAATGGATTAGATTCCTGTTGGTATTATTCTGCTCCGGGACTGTCTTGGGAGGCTCTGCTAAAAACAAATAAGATATAATTAGATCTCTTGACAGATGTTGATATGTTTAATTTTACTGAAAAAGGTATAAGAGGTGGATTTAGTGTTATAACAAAAAATATGCTGTAGCTAATAATAAATATCTAAAAATTATGATAAAAATCTCCCATCAAATTATATTATTTATCTAGACTGCGTTAATTTGTATGGATATGCAATGTCAGAGCAGATGCCATGTGGTGGATTTCATTGGATAACTCCAGATCAATTTCCTAAAGAAACTGATAAAGATTTACCAAAAGATGTTTCCTATTTTGTTGAAGTTGATCTGGATTATCCTAGTTCGTTACATGATCTACATAACGACTATCCGTTTTGTGCAGAGTCTATGATAATAGATTATAGTTTATTATCACCTGAACAAAGAGCAATGACAACTGCAAAATATTATATTGTTAATAAGCTAGTTCCAAATTTGCTAAATAAAAGAAATTACGTGATACATTACAAAAATTTAAAAGAAGCAGTAGATGCTGGACTAATTCTGAAAAAAGTCCATCGCGTACTAAAATTTAACCAATCGAGGTGGATGGCAAATTATATTGATTTAAATACGAAACTTCGTGCTGTGGCTAAAACTGAATTTGAGAAAAACTTTTTCAAGTTAATGAACAACTCGGTGTTCGGTAAGACAATGGAGAATATTAGGAAACGAGTAAATCTTGAAATTGTTAATGATACAAATTGCAGAAATAAATTAGTTAATGATGATGATTTTGTAAGTATGAAAATATTTAATGAAAATTTTGTTGCAATACAACGACGAAAGACAAATTTAAAGTTAAATAAACCGATTTATGTTGGTGCAGCTATACTTGATATATCAAAGGGGCTGATGTACGATTTTCACTATAATTTTACCAAAAAGTAGTGGCCAGATTCGACGTTTCTATTTACTGATACGGACTCGCTAGATTATGATATAAAATGTGAGGATGTCGATCAAGATATTTACAATAATAAAGATCTATTTGATTTATCAGATGATCCAACAAGTAGTGGATTTCATGATGATGCAAATAAGAAAGTTTTTGGCAAAAGGAAAGATGAGTTTATGTTTGTGCCAGTTAGGGAATTTGTCGGACTAAGAAGTAAAATGTATGCCGTAGTATTAGATGATAATACGCTGACAAAAGAAGCGAAAGGTATTCCTCGTGGTAATGTTAAAAAAATGTATGAAATCTGATGATTTTAAAGCAGCATTAAATAGCTGCACTAAGTTTATCAAAACAAATGTTATCCGAACAAATCGTCACAAACTTGAAACAGACACAATTATAAAACGTGGACTAAGTAATTTTGACGATAAGAGATACTGCAAGGACGGGATTTATACACTATCTTTTGGACATTATACAAGTACCAGCAGTGACATATTTAATTAATTTTGTCTGAACTTTAGAATAATGTTCGAAAATTTACCATTAGTGGATTGAGTTATAGCAAAATTAAAAAGATAATGGTTAATAACCCGCAATTATCATTTGAATTTAATGATAAAATTTCAGGTATTTGTGTTTTTTTGAAAGGGAGAAAATACTATCTTCCAGCTAGTGTAAATCGTCTGTGGTTATCGAACATAGTACAGTGTTAGATTCTGTATTATGTAACAATTTTGCTTGCTATCTTCATCAAATCGTTTGTAATTGATAAAAATCATCTGGCATGAAACAATATAGTAATTTTGAGACCTTAAAATGAGTAAATAGCTTTATAAACCAGTGTTCTGTATTGATTTTATGTAAAGACTGACTTTAAAAAAACCACTCGTTGGGAATTATCGATTTTCAGACTGCAGAAGTCTGTCTTCCTGTAATGTATATAAACTGCTGTATTGAGCCAACATGGGATTTCGTTTTTCTGTACAAACAGCTTTAGACGGCGATTTTAACCAAAATCATAGATTCGCGATTTATTTTATAATAACGTTTTTCAGAATTAAAATGTAAGGTAACTATATAATAATATTTTGTGCATATATATATATATATATATATATATATATATATATATATATATAACTCAACTGTAACCTTATATACATATGCTTATATATAACCACAACGCATATATATATATATATATATATATAGTACTAACGTGTTAGATTTTCGAACTCCAGGTCGTGACTTACATTCCCATGATTGGCATATTGTCAATGGAGGCGATTTTGATGCCATTTTTCTAATAATTGGGGTACGAAATTCAACAGAAAAAATAGACTCTCCCACCATGTCACCACATGGTGGGTGTACTTTTGCACTCCCCGGGGTTGATTATGGGGGAGAGTGTACAAAATCTGTTGCACGTAGATAAATCCCCCGTTTGTGTATGTGCCGTCTTAGAGATTAGTTAGTTAAGTTTATGTGTTGTGCCGTCCCTTACAGATAAGTTTGTGTTGTGCTGTCCCTTAGAGATAAGTTAGTTAAGTTTATGTGTTGTGCCGTCCCTTACAGATAAGTTAGTTAGGTTTATGTGTTGTGCTGTCCCTTAGAGATAAGTTAGTTAAGATTATATGTACCCTCTGAACTTTCTAAGATGTTGTTTGGCAACCAAGGAGTTCACATGGGGGTTGTGTTTGTCTTATTTCAAATATCCTCTGAGCTTGCTAGGATTTTGTTTGGCAACTTAGGAGTTCACGTGGGGATATTTCGAATGCCCCTGAGCTTGCTAGAATGTAGTTTGACAATCTAGGAGTTCGCATGGAGTTGTGCTGTTAATATATGTTTTGTAAATATTTTTTATATTTTTATTTTCAGAGTCAGAAAATATGTTTTTTATATTAAAAAAATTACAACATAACAAAAAGATTTATTTATAATTTTGTCTAAACTTTAACAGTACTAGATGTTTTGAAATATCACTATCAAGTAAAGCATCAACCATGTTGTCGATAAATGTCATTGGATCATCTGCCCATCCTCTTATTCTCTCATCATTTTCAGTTGCGAATAACCATACTGATCCATACTTGCTCGATAAATGATAACCAACATTTTTGATACAATCGCTTATTAATTTAGGTGTTATTCCATATATTTTGAAGCTGATTTACTGGAATTAAATCTTTTAAAAAATCTGTTTGTTAGATCAAATCCGACATGTCGTATTGGGTTATAATAAGACATTTTATATAATATTTTATTGTTTAAATAGAAATAAATCTAGAAGTCTGGGAACCTCTTTCCACCTCTCCAAAATTTGGGGGGTGGGGGTCGCTGGTCTTGGATCCTCTTTTGGTTCAGGATCATCATCTATATATACTACTTTGCCGACAGTCACCAACAATTTCAGTCAACAAAATCAGCATGGATAAAAATGACAGAGCAACAACGCAAAACTTGTACAAACGCTTTAGAATCCACATTGACATAAACACAAAATACATAACATCCACGGGCGGTCAGACAAATGTTTCACCAAGGACTAACGGACGAAAACCTGGACAAAGGAAACGCAACGTCAATGTACGAACTGTGACAATTAATGCAAAAAATCTAAAAATGAACCAGAGATTTCGTCATAATCTGCCATATTTTATTGTTTTCGGTTATGTTTATTTTACCTTGTCTAACAAGTCCGATTTTCAAGAGGAACATAATCTTGAATACTAATGGATTAATTAATTCATATGTGTGCTCAAATTATTCATTCATTGAAATCTGATACCTTATGCATGTAATTAAATGCAAATTTTTATTACATTTTGCCAATAGCTGTTTTTCTTTGCAAAAATGCTTTCCTGCGTTGTCTTTGTCAAACGTCACATATCCTGGCTTGTTACAATCGCACTCTTCTCATTCCTGCATATACTATCTTAGATACGTTTGGTATTTTGCTACTTTTCACTTTCATTCTGTGTATGTACTTCGATTCGACGTTTATCGTACCTGTCCAATCACGTAAAGAGTAAATAATTCATATAAATTTGAATCAAAGTTGATTTTGCTTTTTATTATTATTCAAACAAATACAAACGAAACGAAAGATTAATGTGTAAGCTGTGATAAATACTGCTACATGATCCAAACCTGATCATTGAAAATACTTCTGTAGAGATTTTGTCATACACAGGCTGTGGTGTGTATAATGTGAATCAGACAGATGATTGTTATCGGTTGGATCTATTGGAATATATAAATGAATACAAAAATGGTTAACGACAGACTTTCGACTTATTATTTATCATACAAACACTTATTATTTCCGCAAAGAAGTCAACACTTTCCAAAAACATAGCCCTTTCTCATAAAATGCACCTTCTCTACATCATAGTCTTTTGGGAATCTAACATTCGGTATAATGAACTGTAGCATGCAACCCGGTCTAGATCTTACCATGGACTCTCTTATACTGACCTCACGTTTAGATTTTCTCAGATTTTTCTAGCCTCCCTCTAACTTATCCTGACAGTGACATGTTACAGTCTTTTCCAAATTCACAAGGTCATTAACCTTACTTCTTCAGCCTATAACAATATTCCCTAAAGATCACGCACCAGCCAGCCTCTGTCCTTATCAGATCGTTTCTCCATTTTAAGGCGCCATTAAACAAACACTGACCTAGTGTGATCTCTATCACATTACAGGCTAGCTTTGGGAACTATTTACAAAGTCAGCAAAGATACCTTGCTACAAATTACCCATGCCTCCGAATAAGTGTGTCCTCACACTAAAACTGCAATGTATTTAGGGTTTTTTTTAAAGCTTCAAAAATGTGTTTAGCATGACTAGATATTATAAAACAAAAATAGTTGCGATTAAAGTTCTTGTTTAGCATAAGCCCTATTGTATAATTCAAGAATTCTAATTGCATAGTCACACACTGTACATCCAGCCGAATATTTCAGATAAGTCCTAAGTCAGTTTAATGGTTTTCACTTTCAGCACTTTTACTTCTTAAATTCCCACAATTGAAGTTTATAGTGTCTCATACGAATTTTGGAATTAAAGTTTCTCTCTAAAACGTATATTCATTCCACCAGATCGGGCGTCGCCTTTGGCGTCACTCTGGGTCGTTGGTAACGGGTGTTTCGACGTGGTACTTTCCATAGGGTAAGGCCAAGGTAAATCCTTAATTCTGGATGGATCATCGCGATTATTGTAATTACCATTGTCATGTTCATCGATATCATCGTCACTTTGATGCATATCACCATTATCGTTGCTACCTCGGACTTCACAGGATTTCATTCTGTCCACATGAATCACTTGCGATTTGCCCCTATATCCACACTTTACACGGTATGTCACATCACTGAGTCGTTTAACAACTTGAAATGGTCCCTTCCACCAAGACTGCAATTTACTTGACAGTCCTGTTTTCCTTTGTGGAGTGTAAACTCAAACCAAGTGGTTTGGTTTGAACTGTTCCCATTTCAATCGGCTGCCGTAGAATCTCTTCTGGCGTAACATACTTTGGTTAAGGCGGTTCCTTGCAAATTGATGAGCAAAACGCATTGTCTCCGAAAGGTTTTCAACCCAGGTATTTCGTGAAAATGTATCTGGTGGCCGTCCAAATTGAATATCGGGTGGAACGGTCACTTCCCTACCCAGCATCAAGAAGTTTGGAGTGAAATCTTTAGACTCTTGGACAGCTGCCCGATACGCCATTGTTAAATATGGCAAGTGTTCATCCCAGTTATCCTGATGTTCATTTACATATGCAGAGAGCATCACAGCAAGCTTTCTGTTGAACCTTTCAACCATTCCATCGCTCTGTGGGTGGTAAGCAGTTGTCCTTGACTTTTCGATACCTAGTAATCTGCACATTTCTTGGAAAATTTCAGATTCGAACTGTGTCCCTTTATCCAATGAATTTGACGGGGCACGCCAAATCTGCAGATTATCTCTTGAACAAGTACACTAGCTACGGCAATGGCATCCTGATTAGGCAGTGCAAATGCCTCTGTCCATTTAGTAAAATAATCTCCAATTACCAAAATATATTTATTTCCAAGTAAAGTTTCCGGCAACGGTCCCATAATATCCAATGCTATTCTATCCATTGGACTTCCTGACTTGCAGAGTTGCATCGGGGCTCTTCTTTTCTTACCTGGGAACTTTTTTCTTGCACACACTTCACATGTACTAAACCAATTCCTAACATCATGTTGTAGTCCAACCCAATAATATCCTTGCCTGATTTTATAAAGTGTTTTTGAAATCCCTAGGTGTCCTCCAGTTTTACTATCATGAGAAAATTTCAGTACGCTTTTCCTGAGTTCGTAGGGAACAATTGCTTGATGACGTCCCGCTTTACCATTAGATGTTTGGTATCTCCGACACAATAGTCCATTGTGAAATTCAAGTTGGTCCCATTGAGCCCATAAACTTTTAACTTCATTGCTTTGGCCTGATACTTCATTCCAGCATGGTCTTACGCCACTAGTCACCCACTGTCTAACTATAGATAGGTCATTATCGCCGTGCTGAGATTCCAGCAGCTTTGATACCGTATCTGCCGATGTATACGTACCGTTGTTTTGATTTTTGGAACATAACGTACTCACAGCAACCGTTTGTAGTGCGCTTGTCTCATCGTTGTTTCGATTGTTTTCAGCATTTGCTTGTCTCCCGCATTGTCGACATGGCTTTCTTGATAATGCATCCGCATTTCTATGACGCAAGCCTGGTCGGTGTAGGATTTCAAAGTCATACTGAGCCAGCGTCTCAAGAAATCTGGCCAGTTGGCCTTCTGGATCCTTTAACGTTATGAGGCAACGTAATGCACTGTGATCAATCCGAATGAGAAATCGTTTCCCATACAAGTACGGCTTAAAATGTTTCACAAAGTACACCATAGCAAGTAATTCTTTCCGTGTCACATAATAGGATGGATCGTTCTGATTTTGACAGTGTCCAACTTCCATATGCCACGACTTTTCCGCGGCCTTCGTAAACTTGGGAAATTACTGCACCTATGCCATTTTCACTTGCATCAGTGTCCAAAATGAATTGTTTTGTCATGTCAGGGTATATGAGTATTGGTGCTGTTGTTAACTTAGCTTTTAGCATTTCAAACGCTTCTCCGCACTCCTTAGTCCATTTAAATGCCCTCCCTGACTCTGTCAGTTTATGTAAACAACTAGCGATTGACGAAAAGTCTTTTATGAATCTCCTGTAGTAGGAACAAAGCCCCAGGAAGCTGCAAAGCTCCTTCACATCCGTTGGTGTAGTTCAAGATTTCACTGCCTCGATTTTTTCAGGGTCGGTTTTAATTCCCTCTTCAGACACGATATGCCCTAAGAATGCCACTTTGTGTGCAAACAAGTGACACTTGGAGGGTTTAAGTTTAAGGCCTGCCTGTTGCAATCGAGTGAAAACTTCCTGTAGACGGCTTAGCTCCTCGTCGAAAGTTTTACCGAAAATAATTATGTCATCCAGATATATCAGACACGTTTTCCATTGTAAACCTGCTAAAATAGTCTCCATCAGCCTTTCAAAGGTGGAACCTGAATTGCATAATCCAAAAGGCATTACACGAAACTGATACAATCCATTTGGTGTTACAAAAGCTGTTTTGGGTTTATCTTGCTCTTCCATTTCTACTTGCCAATATCCACTCATTAAATCAAGGGTAGAAAACCACGATACACCTGAAAGTCGGTCCAATGAGTCGTCTATACGCGGTAGAGGATACGCGTCCTTCACAGTCAGTTGATTGACTGCTCTATAATCGACACAAAAACGAGTCCTTCTTACATACCAGCACTATGGGCAAGACCAGGGGCTTAATGACGGCTCTATAATGCCTTGAGTTAACATACTCTCAACATGATCTTCAATTTCATCTCTTGCGTGCATCGGAATTCTACGTAACGGTTGTTTTACTGGTCTTGTATCCCCTATTTTTATCTTGTGACGTATTTGATTGGTTCTGCCAAGGTCATCTTTCGATTTAGCAAATAAACCCGAGAACGTACACGGAATTTGATCAACTTTCTTGCATTGGGCCGATGTAAGACCCTTTTTCGTTTCTTGAGATAACTTTTTCAGGTGTTCAGGCATGTGGCTGGTTTCCACTTGAGCCAATAAATCTCCAGAAACATCATCAACGTCATCGTCATCCACCGGTACATAAAGACCCATAATAGTTCCAGTATGGAGGACTTTTGTTTCGTCGGTAACATTCATGACCCTTAGAGGAATGACATCGTCAGATGTAGCCCTAATAAGTACTTTTCCTACCAGAAGTTGCTTATTTTCAATAAGTCGTTCCTCTGGTTCCACAATCCCGGTCGAACCGAATTAGTGGTTATTCCCTACTGTTTGTAATTTACAAGGAATGTTCATTTCGTACCTTGCAGGGATCGATATTGTCTCTGATAACACAACTCTAGAGCATTCTATCGAATTTGATTTAATCACATCGTATGATAAAATGGTGTCTCCAATAGTCAAACTGTGATTCACAAAATCAACTTTGATTCCTACTTTCTCTAGGAAATCCAATCCTAATACTCCTTCTGCTGTCAAACCCATCGTTGCAACGATAACGCAATGCTGGTGACGTTTCCCTCCGAACGACAAGGTAAACTTTCCTTTTCCGACTACTTCTAACGGGTTCCCATCTGCACACAGAACATTCCCAGTAATCTCATGTAACCGAGGTCGATATCCCGGAACCATCCTCTCATAAACACCCTTTGCTATCATGGTAACCGTAGCACCTGTGTCTATTAAAAAGTTGACACCCATTCCGTGTACAGATCCTGGAAGGTACATCCCAGCATCTTTCATCGTTGCCTGACCACTTATATTCCTAGGCCTGGAATCATGGTCCCACCCCTGGCCCTTGGGGTGGGCCCACCCTAGTTTTCCGACAGTTTGGGCTTACTCTTTGGACTGTCTCTTTTGAAATGCTCTATTTCTCCACACTTGTAACAAGATCTTCCCTTCGTTCCGTTTTTCACTACAGATTTTGCCTTCAATTCCTTTAGTAACGTCTTGAGTTCCGCAACTTCTCTCTTAAGTTCCTGGATATCACTTAACTCTGCATCAGACATTGTCACGGTTCGTGCATATCTTCCCAAATCCTTTCGCTGAAGTTCAGCTCTATTAAAGGCTTCGAGTTCTACTCCAATCTGAATTGCTTCACCAAGGGTTTTAGGGCGTGTCTGTTGTATTCTTAACCTAAGTTCGCTGTCAGTTAAAGAATCGATACATTGCTCCTTCGACAGTGTTTCGAGTAATTCTTCTGGCCTCTTGGGATATGCTTGGGAAGCGAGTCGACGTATCGCTTGTCCCAGTTCTGGGAGTGTTTCATGTTCCCTTCCAAAGCGGCTTTTTAGTTGTACTCTGTAAATTTCCGTTTGGTTTTTTGGCGCGATCCTTCTTTCTAGCGAATCCATGAGCCTGTCATAATCTGGAGTTCCAGATCCCAGTAGCTGTTGGGTCTGATCCCTGAGACTCACTGCTAGATAAAGCCCTTTCTCTTCTTGAGTCCATTTGTTTATCCCGGTACACGTACTAAAATGCGCTTGAAAGTCCATCAGTGGTGTCGTACCGTCGAACGTTTGTGGCGTTACAAGTGGTCGTTTCAGTTTATTTTGTTCCAAAATTCTAATCTTCTTTGGGGAGCTTGATTTCTTTCCTTGGGTCTCGATGGCGTCAATTGATGTTCAATTCCGAGAGTCCTGCGTGTACTTTCTTCTATTTCACGTTCCAGTTGCCGAATTTCATTATCAATTCTCTCTTGCATATCCATAGTTGACGAGATTGTCTGTCACTGCGCCATTTTCGGTTATTCATAAGATTTTCCAGGGTTGGCAGCTACTTTACGAAAAAAAATAATCTCACCGCTGCCGCCAAATTGTGTAGCATGCAACCCGGTTTAGATCTTACCATGGAATCTAGCAGCAGGGAGGGTGAACAGACCAAGACGGCGCGTAAAAATAAAGGTTCCTACAAAAAAAATGAAAAAAAACAATAAGGTCGATAAAGTCAAACTGAAGTTTATTTTTCATACATTAGTCTAAGTCATTTACACACACGTGGTCACCCCCCCCCCCTCCGCTGCTGTCGATTTAAAAAGATTGTTTATTTTTGACTAAATTCAAAAATAAACAGCAGCTATGACGGTCAGTCTACCATTCCACTGGGTCCCTTCTGCCGGTAAAGCCTTTACCAATAAGATCCTAAGAGTCCTTTTTTTATTTTTTTATTTTTTTTTTTATTTGGTAAAGGCCTTTCTTATGGCCCACAGGCACTCTTTCGTCGGTTAAGACCTGTCTTATGGTCCACAGGCACCTTATTGAGACTTTTTGGTCCGGCGGGCATTCTTTCTGAATGTCCCTATGTGGGTACTTTCAGTGGTCACGACTTCACATCATCCTGCTGTTTATTTTAGGGACGCAAGCGCATAGACACCCCCCCCAGCGAATTCCTAATGTGTGAAACGAAATATTAGAAATTCAGAGGGCTGTCTAGGCATTGCGATTTCATGTAACCCCCCCCCCCAATCAAATCCTGGGGTAAGTGCAAAACTGCACTCACCACGTTGTTCAACATGGTGAGGGTTACATGAAATCTCATGGGGTGCTTGCGTCCCCAATTATTAAGTACTTATTGGATAAAATGGCATCCCAGGGCCACAAACCATCGACAGTGTCAGTCATGGGTTTGGAACTCAAGACCTCGAGTACGAGACTCAGACGCGCTAGCAATGCACCATTGTTCCAACTTACAAATACACGTTTCAAAAATAAATATATAGCTATCTTAGCTCTGACTCTGTCACTGCATATTCTGTGATCAGTATTTTATCTGATTCTGAATAAAATCTGCAATTTTACATATTTTTGCCGTTTCTGCCTTGTTTAAATATTATATTATCAACCCTTGATTTCATCAGGACAGAACTATCTAGCAGTGAATGCATGGATCGATATTATTCAGTTCATTCAGGTCTGAACAAAAAAATCAATAATGACTAATGTCTACAGCGTGGTTCGTCCTGATTTTAGGCAACATATTTTTGTGGTTTGATTATATGAAATAGGTAGATTTCTCAGATTTTTCAGAGATACAGGGCTGGGAAATCGAAGTCAAAGAAGAACATGACTGTACAGGTATGAAACTATTAATTATCTATGCACAGTTTTATCCTTGACTGTCAAGGGAAATAACTGCTTCATTACTCTATGAGTTATTCAGTATCAAGGACCAAATATTCTATCAATACCTATACAATATCTCGACCTAGGGTTGTGCAAATTCATCGTGATGAAACCAAACGGGGTAGATTGCACGTGTGCAAAGAAATTTTTAAATTTATTCATGTCCATGTCCCCTGAACACAAAGTCTGATAAATATTTCGAAGCGCATGTGTATCAACTCCGTTAAACAGAACTAAAATATTACAGTTATCCCTGATCACTTTTGGAATTTGTGTTTAACGCTGGGTAACATAAATAATGTCTATGTTTTTATGTCTACCTCTGGAAAATATCCTAGCTGGATTTGATTGTTTATCCAGCATGACATCATCGTATACTACTAAATTATTAATACTTCCATCAAGGTCATCTACAGATGGCGCTTCATCAATATCAGTGATAAAATCAATAACTTCACTGTCTTCATGTAACGATTTTGCATTCTCATTAAAATCTTTAAGTACTTCATAGCATCGCTGGTCATCTACAGATGGAGCTGCTAAATATAATTTATCCCACTTGAGCCATCTCATTATCAAATTAGGCAATAATTGTGTTTTGCCTGATCCAGATGGACCTATTTTGATTGCCCTAATAGAATTTGGCAATGCTGGGTGATGCTTGACTGGTTCTTGTTTTCGTGTCGCCGAAAAGTCAATTATATCCATATGATAAATGATATGAATCTATATTGTGTTCGATGCAGGGCAACCACCCCAACCACTGGATTAACAACAATAATAACAAAAAATAAAAAACGCGCACTTACAGGTAAGTGTGAAAAGTGTGGTACAAGGAGATACAAATTTATATCGTCTAGTACAAAGACAGGAGGTGATATTCTCGTGGGTCGGTGGTTCTTTCCGGGTTTTTCCCGGGTTCTTCCTCCACCATTTACACTGGCCGCCATGTATAGCCTATCTTGTGCTGAAAAATGGCGTTAAACCCTACAACAACAACAACAGGAGGTGATATCGCCGCTTCGTTGGGAAAATTACCAGGGGTTCCGTGGGCGAAATATCCCGGGGAAAAACATCTACCCGGATACAATTATAGTGGTCCTGGAACTCGACTTGATATCCGACATGACGAACGAGATCAACCAAGACCAGGAGAGTATGCAATAAACAAGATTGATCAAGCGTGTCATATTCATGATGTTGCGTATAAAAGTAAAGATTTACAACAACGGCATCTCGCAGATGTGAAATTGATTCATGCGTTAAATTCTATACCTGATAAATCTCTCAGAGAAAAACTCGCTACTTTTCTAGTAAAAACTGCTATGAAAGGTAAAATAATGCTAGGGGCAGGGTAATTAATTATATAACTATTATAATGGAGTCCATTTATTATAGCCCAAGAGGATATTGGAAGGGCAAAGCAGCGATTAGTAAACTTGCTGAAGCAGCAAGTCTCACGTGCTGTTGCTGCAGCGTGGTTAGCACGACAAGCAATATGACAAATCTATCTACGTCCACCTAAAAAAATTCAGTACGCGTATTTTGATGTCAGCGTTCCCAATGAAGTTCATCAAGCAGATATTTTGTTTTTACCACATGATACCATTAAAACACGTGGACGTCAATCACGCACATACAAATACGCGTTAACTGTCGTTGATGTTGCAAGTAGATATAAAGAAGCGGAACCATTATCAACAAAAACAACATCTGAAGTTGCATCTGCGTTTGAACGAATTTATCAACGAGGACTATTACGATGGCCACAGTTGCTACAAGTTGATCATGGCAAAGAATTTCTTGGTACAGTATCATCGCTGATGAAAAAACATAATGTCAAAATCAGACAAGGACACATTGCAATTCATCGTGATCAGGCAATAGTTGAACGATTTAATCGAACACTCGCTGAGCGGTTATTTGGATACCAGTATGCGAAGGAAATAATTCAGGCAGATACAAGATCTCGTGAATGGGTTGCAAGATTACCAAGTGTGATAGCTGCTTTAAATAATGAGATTACTCGTGCAATTTCTATGAAACCTATTAATGCAATTACAACAAAATATATACCTCCTATCGATGGCTACGAACAACGACGTGATTTTTCAAAACAGCCAGTGTTAGGTAATGTGACTGTAAGGTATTTATATGAATCTGGTGAACTTGAAGGGGGTAAAAAAAGAGCAACTGATCTTATCTGGAGTGTGACTACACATACAATTTCTAGCGTGGTTAGATCCACTGGTAGACCCGCCATACACAGACTGGATTCAAATGCTCCTCAACGTGGATTTGTACGTGAACAATTACAAGTAATTGCTAAAAACACACAGTTACCACGGCGTTCACTTTTGTAAACTGGCACCAGGGCGTCCAGCGCCCCGACGTCGATTACATTCAAGACATGTCAATATGACATCATCCCATACCATATTACAGTTACAACTTGCACAATGATTATTCTGTCGTTGTTTTAGTGTCATAATTAATTCAATATCAATATCAAAATGTTTTTTCGTCACATTGCTTATAACCAAATAGTTTTTTTCTTATTACGCCAACAACAACTTTGTTGTCGTCGCTAGCAGTTTGACTATTATTTTCTGTAAAATTCATAATAACCCTGTGTAGTTGAGATATTCTTCGGACTCGAGACACTGCGACATAAACTAAATTTGAGCATTCGATTCTATCATCGACAATCCAGATATTTGTATCAGTAATAGTCAGTCCTTGTGACGAATGAATTGTTATAGCATATCCTAATTTCCATGGAGTTTTATCCATGATCAACGCGCTCTCAACATCAACATCAACCAAAACAATATCATTCAATACAAGATTTTGTTTTTCATTTGTTCCTGGAATTTCAACCTCAATATTCTTTCGTCGAATATCCGCTGGGCGATAACACAATGGTACAGGTAGATTTGAAAATTTTTCTTTATGTAACAGAAATAATTTCTCTTGCAATTCATCACGAACTATCTTTCTACTCGCAACTATTGAATCATTTGGTCGCCATAAATTCCAAAAATCGTTCACAGGAGTTTCTGGAATTATTTCACGCATTATCTCACATTGTATTCTATCTGGCTGTAGTCTGATTAATCTTTTAAATTCTTTCCGAGGTTCATCAATAGCTCTATGATCATCATTTATCTCCTCATAATAATCCACAAATGATTTTAACCATTCATGTGGAGATTGACCGACGAAAGGTGGTGGTTGACCATAATCTCCGCACATAATTATCGCAGTATTTTTTGTCAGTAACCAATTAAGAAATATTTTTAGTGTTTCTAACGAGACCGTACAAATCTCATCCCAGATGATGATTTTGGGAATATATTTCTCACCCATTCGCTCAGGTGTCCATGTATCCCCACATCATCTGAAGAAACTATGGTATGTACATGATTTTACTCCTCGTTGTTTTATTACTCTTGCTAGTCTATGTGTAGGTGTCAACACAATCATATCTGAACTCCGAAATAATTCAATGGCACATGTTGTTTTACCAGAACCTCCAGGTCCATTGAGATAAATGGTTTTATGTCTGGCCACGGGATCAAATACAGATGGTAATGTCGATGCTGGTATTTGATTGTCATTCCCGTAGTATATTTCTTTGATATCAACGTCTGCTGATTCAGAATAATCGAGTATACTTTCGTGTTTTATTTTCCATGATCCCCATTCACCATTACCGAGTAACGGGTTTACCAAATCCACGTACGCGCTATTTATATAAAATGAATCCGTAGCAACTCTGACAGCGTAACAAGGAAATCTATTTATCATCGATAATAAATTTATAGAAACGTAAGCGAGCATAGAAGATCTTAAATGAGTAAATTGCGGTGACTCACCATCGATATAACTCACTACTGTACCTAATTTAATTCCGTCTGATGAATAAGCATTACGTCTGCTTATAAACGTTCCTTTTTTCGTTGTATCAGTAATTATAAAATCTAACTCAGCATCATCCATGATTAATCTTGTACAATGTATTTTATGATCATACGAACCACCTTGAGTAAATTTACCAATTATTTTTCTACCGAGATCTTTTGCAACTTTATTTTCATAATCAATTTTATCCCAATCTTCATCTGGATCTGTCGGTGAATGTTTCTTTTGTTGTGGTAACCAAACTTGTTTCTGCGGATAATATGATATAATAGCTTCACTTACACTCAACGACATTAAGATTTCAGTATCAAGCATGTATCGTAATAGTACTATTGGAACCCAATATTTTTTCTGAGAAATGTCTACCAAACAACGCATAAACGATCGGATGAAGATTATTACAAAACTTAAATGATCTTACACAAGCGAATCCAGTTAAATCAAAATCAGGTAATGATCCATTTATCGCAACTCTTGTTATTTCATGTGTCGGATGCCCAAATCTTTTGAAATATTCAGAACAGTCTCCGTATCCAAGAAAACTCCCAGGATAACACGCAACCATATCAACCGATATAACTTTACGATAATCGTATTTGGTATTCCATAATCCGCCATGTCCATATTCGACACAACTATGCTGAATATCTTCAAGGAATTCTGATCGTGTCGGCGACCATGAATTTTTCTTCGCAGCTGCGTGGGCAGCAACTGATGGAACTGTAAAACAATTATTCCATAATCGTTCAACTTCAACATCATAAGATTTATATTTCAGTGCAAGATTCTTCATTTCTTCATAAAGAGATTCTCTACGGTAAATCTCTCCATTAGGTTTTACAAATTGATCGTAAATCACGGATTCTGAACTCAGAAATAACCAAACAGATACAGGATCATTCTTAATGATATCGCTGATAGCATCGAATATATAATCGTCATAAAATCTGACTATTCTGTCTCGTGGAGATATTGTTACAGCATCAGTCCATGCATGTGCGTTATGATCAATGATTGTTATTGGAGCTCCTCTTGATGTGTATTCTGACGCATATAAAATCTCTCCGGTTAGTGTTTTTACTGTTATTGGAAATTTTAATTTTTTTTCTAGTTCAGCGACGTCCTTGATAGATGCTCCAGTATTCTTAACTGTTTCTGCCCATGAGTTTATTTTTGACGTCTTATATCTGTTAAGCCATTTCCACGTATTGCTTTTCTGAAGTGTTCCATAACTCGATCATCTACACAATTTAACCGTGATAATTTTATCGGTTTAAGATCTTCAATGCTGGGTTTATCATTCAACGGATATATCGCATAAACAACTGCGGTTACAGGATATGTTCGTTCATAATACGGTTTATCAATACCGGCTAGCACACCTGGCTTGGGTTATTTATCCAATATAACAGTTTGTCCTGATTGTGTTACTCTGACAGGTTCACGTTTATCACGGATAATCCAAATATCATCATCCGTCTGCACAATAAATTTATTCAGAATAATATATCGCTGATCATCGAGGTAATTAATAATACTTCTTCCTCGTTCGTCATTCATCTTAGTGTCGACGGTATCTCTGATTCTGAATGACGACCAAGTATGAGTAGCACCATCATTTCGAAATTCTTTTTTAGCTTCACGAATACGATCGGTAATATCATCATTCATCAAAGCTAGGTCTTGCATTGAGAATTTAGATTTGGATTTTGGTAATTTATCAAGATCAAATCTTGATCCCGCCGAGACGGCGAGAAATATGGACCATCGGCATCTCCGTTTAAAACCATAAATGATTATTTGGTTAGATTTCAGAATAATCATTTAGAAGAATGACATTATATATACAAATGGAGCAGAATGAATTTAGGATACACCCCATCATTAAGAATTACGAGGCATCTCGTGATGGTGTCATCAGGAATTGTCGACGAAAAAAGCCTGTTGGTTTTGTTACTAATACTGGGTACATCATGTTTGGTGCTGGAAAAGAAAAATATGGCTCACATAGATTTGTATTTGAATATTTTCATGGGGTCATCGAAGATGGACTTGTGATCGATCACATAAATTCAAACCCGAAAGATAATTCTTTAGAAAATTTACGTATCGTAACACAAAGTCAGAATTTAAAATTCGGAAGAACCGGTCACGGTAATAAATATCCAAGATCAGTTATATCCACAAACACAGAAACAGGTGAAGAAATAATTTTTCCATCGATACAAGCGGCTGGAAAATATTTCGGTATTTGCAAGCCTTCAATAAAATTTGTGGCAGATAATATAACTAAATCAGCGTTTCCGAAAAAATTCAATCAGAAGATTAAATTTAGATACGCCGATAATTAATAATAATGAACACAATTTTGATTATTTATGATGTTGATAAGTTACCTCCGTGGACGAAAGTCAAAATTACTGAAATAGATGATATTACTTATGTAGAATTCATTGATACGCAGGAAAAGGATTCTCACATCAATCATGTTCCGTCATGCCTGTTTCATGTGATGAACGTGCGCGCTGACGATTACAAGAAAGAATAATCCATGGATTATAAATTTATTCAGAAAAAAATCATGAATTCACCGATTTAGTCGTGCAAATAATTATCTCATTAAATTATTAAGTGATTTCAGAAAAATATATTTATTTAAACAAACGACTTCTATATAATGAATCACGAAAATATTAATGATATTATTGCTGCTATTAAGCAATTACAACACAACGGTATAAAAATATCTGATGAGCTTGATCCTGAAAAAATAATGAGTGATTTTGAATCATTACAATTTCGGAAGTCAGAAAATAGGTATACGCTACCCTCCGATTATAGATTTATAAAGTTAATCCAACAGGCGATGTTACGATCGCTGGCAGCAATCACGGATACGCAAGTGAAATTATTTGTTCTTCTTTCACGGGCCATCGAAAAGGTTAGGTCAGAATTATCTCACGAATACGAAACGAAAAAAATTGTACATGCTCGTATAAAACAGCTGAAAGATATCATGTCGATGACGGAAGAGTTACTGGCTAAAGATAAGGACGAGTGTGACTATAGTGACAACGAAACTAATAGTGTTGTACCAGAATAATTCATTTCTGATCCTGATAAAATCACGGGGGTAAAACAATTAATTATTTGATATTTTTTTTCTTTTTTTTGCTGATGTTTTCCGTAACTATGATGACGAAGTCATTACGATCTTACATACAGATTTATATTTAGCGACTCTGACCTGAGATCGAGCAAGTGGCCAGACTGGTCAGTAAGTTTGAAATGTATCAGTGATAAGAGTGGATTATGACATTTTAGATAAACAACGTTGATTGGTTCTGATACAATCAAATAACCTGGAGGGACTTGAGGTGTGAATGAATACATAATGTATCCTTGTTGGGCCTGGTTGGATGTTTCAGTGTCAACTTGATAACTGCCGTCGATAACATCACATAATAAATTCACCGCGATCGTTGATGAGATTGCGACGATGTTCGGTGAAACGTGAAGGCCGCCACCGTATGGATCGTTATCAAATTTGAGAATACTTGCTGGTGGGTTTATTTTTCTCCACGACTCAAGGATGGCGGAAAACATATCTGCGATGTTAAATTCAATTTTTGGGATATTATTTTGAATTTCTTTTAATCTTATTTTTTATCGTAACGTGAAATCAAATTATCACTACCATAATTTTTAATAAATACTTTTTCAGCAAATTTAGCATTTTCATCTAACACATGTATTATATGTGTATAGTCAGATATCAATGCGTTTAGATGCTTAATTGAATCAATGATATTTTTTTCTACGTCGTCGTTGTAATTTTTTTGTTAAATCAATAATTAAATTTTTTACGTGTTCATGAATTCTATTAAATTCATCTTTGACTGGTTCAAATAACACATTAGCTTCAAGACTAGTAAGTAAACCTCCGCTTTTAATTTCTACCCGATACACATCTGGTAACAAAAATATTTTTTGCTCGTCAACGATAAAATATTCATCAACGTCCCATGGATATTTTTTTCTGTATTCGGGTATTTTCATAAATTTTTGTTCTGTTGTCAAAAACTCATCTAGTAATGGTTGTGGCGGACCCTCATATGTTGGTTTAATATCTGTCCATCCTAACATAGATATAATCGAAGATTGATAAATGTCCACAGCGTAATCTGGCGATAATATTTCGATGGCCGAAGACAGTGTTGGCTCATGGACGGTAATGGCAATCTTTGATTCTTTTCCTGTGATGGATTTAATTCTGCGTTGGAATTCTTCATTGATCTGTTCTATTTGATAACTACCCGTTGGAATACTAACTACTTGCCAATCAGGAGTTCCATCGGGTTTATTTTTATTTGCAAATACTAACGAATTATTCCGCGGAAGGCCACAAAACGATTTTGATCTAATATTGGGCCAACTGTAATAAACTCGTAATTGCGCTAGCGCTATTTCTTTTGCTGGGATTGCGGTCGGAAAATTAATGCTGAATTCGGGCGAAGTCGAACTCGCTGATATCATTGTGGTTCTTACCGGAGCAGTATTAGTGACGATCTGTTGTAATAATTCCCTTGACTTGGCCTTTATTATACTTTTATTGTTTTAAATCCTGTTCAGGAATTTTTTCATCAAATACTTCATTGTAGATCTTTATTATAATACTGAATTCTTCGTCAGATATTATTCCATCATTAAGCGACGAAGAAATCATTAATGATAATTTAGAGTATGCGATCGTTGCTGTGTGTAATTTCATCGTGTACTCGTTCAATTTTTCATTCGTGCACGTATTTATCTTTTTCGCGATTATATTAAATATTCCAGCGATCGACGTTGACGATGAATCAGTGATTGTTACAACGATCGGCGCTGTCATCGTCAGCGTTGATAATACTACGCCGGTTCCAGCAACAATCGCGGAAACCGAATAAACGATGATATCAACGACAACCGCACGTCTGCGATATTTCTTTATTTTTGCTGTATAATTATCGATGATGGTTTTTAATTTATTCTGCCAAGTTGTTATTTGATCGTATCTGTATCGCTGAACGTCTATCATTATACTGTATTAAGTACTTAATTGAGGTGTTTCAGCTACAAATTCCAAACACCACCAGTAATATGCCGTGATTATTTTTTTCTTTGGATGGTTCCAGTATAAATATTTCTTCGGTATCTTTATTTAATATAATATACACGGTTCCAGAAAAATTATCGGTTGAATGACGCCATGGAAATGTAGTAAATATCCTGAATTTTGCAGAACTAAATATGGACAGCCTGTACACACCGGTTACTCCTGCGGTATATTTGATAGAGTTATTTTGCAGTGTCCATGTTGATGATCCTGACGATACTGTGTATACCACATTAGCGATCTGTTCGCCGTGAGGACTTTTAACGAGATTAGTTTTATTGACGATATGAAGAATTCCACTGACAATATCGGTGATTCTCGTATTTATATCTTTGAGAATTATGTCAACGGTTGGTGGACTTCCTAAGAAATCTTCAGCGGTTTTATTAAATTTTTGAAAATTTCTACGAGTATTTAAAAACATATTTACATTAACGTCATACTCGGCTCGTAGTGTATTTATTTTATCATCGGTAGGAATATTTTTATCATCCACATATTTCTTTGTTGCGGCATCTTCATCACCTGCTGGTTCTCTTAAAGCAACGATTTTATTTCCATTCATGTGAAGTTCACCTGTCATTGTATCACCGGCGGATTTTAAACGATCAGCGACAATTTTTATAATTTCATCTCTGATAGTTGCGATTGATACATTTGAGTTTCTGATTCTACCACCGTCAGTAAATACTGGAATATTGTCCGTGGTAGCACCAAGACCTCTACGAATTATATCGATCCACTTGATATTACTCGTCTTTAAAACACCGAATTTATCCTGAAAAATAACAACTTCATCTCGGTCAACTCCAGACAAATTCATAATTTCAGCAAGATCGTCTTTGGTGGCGTATGTTGATAAATCGATATCTTCCTTCTTCTTGCCGGTGAGAGCACTAGTAGAAGATCTTCCTTAAATATCAACCATTATATGATTAGCGATTATTTAATGTATATTCGTGTACAGCCTTATGAGGTGGTTTCGTTGATCTTGATACAGCATCAAGTACTGCTAGTGCTTCACGGCCACATATCGGCGGGTCGGTTAATGTTTGTATTGGTAGCGTTGAATACCAGAGTGGAATACTCTGAAGTGCAGTACTTTTTACCGGAGTGCTTTGAACTCTGCCGACACATTTTAAAAATTCTTTTGGTGGCGCCAACCCATACGAATCAAAATAAACAATACCACATGGATCAATTGCATATGCAACCCAGTGAGTGCCACGACCAGAGCTTTTATCGAGATTAATAATACCTGTTTCTTTCAGATTTGGATTTTTCGGTAATTGATCACGCATAAAAACACCTCTGAAATTCTTTATATTTAATCACGCAGCAGGATCGAGTAAATCAAAGTTAGACATCGGGAAAATCAGCGAGTCCCTGGAATTCTTAATCCTTTTCCGTATCGAGACCCTGGAAGTCTCAGACCCTTTCCTGTTTTTTTCTGATTCCTTTTCCTGTTGCTTTCTTTAATGCCATTCCAGCAGCTGTCCCAACTGCACCTAACGCAGCAGCTTTTGCAACAGCTGGAGCGGCTGCGGCTATTAATGGTGAAATAGCTGCGAGAAGCTGAAATATTCCTCCGGTTTTAATAGTATCCTTGATTGCACCCACGGAAAGATTTAATCGTATTCCTTTATTGGTGTGCTTGGCTTCGTTGAATCTCTTAACTGACGTTCGGTCAACGATAATTTATTTACACCGGACATTTGTTCTTGTTTTAATGATATTTTTGTTCCGCATCGTGATGCTAACGGTGATTGTAATCGTTTAATCTGACCCGGGGTCAGACTGACACTGACATGATGATATGACATTTATGATATATTTCTGACTTCTAAATTAACACTTGCATATTCTCTACGGGAGCATCAACGACTCTCATGCGACCACCAACACCTTCAAGTAACATTGTTTTATCGGATAATATAACAGCGATTGCTCTGTAATTAGGAACATCTCCAACAACTCTATTAACACGAGCTCGAAAGTGAATATCAACGACAGACTGTCTTAACAAATCCAAATGTTCCAGCGAAAAGTAATAGATCGGGTACAGTGTTGTAAAATCTAGCTGTGATATTTGTAAACCAGTATCAACATTTTGATCACGCCCCATAAACGACATCAGACGATGATACGCACGCACTACATGATTTTGCTCAAAATTCAACAAAATATCCTCCCGATGGTTCTTGATGTCCGTTTATTCTTAATGAAACTTCAGAAACACCGAGTTTGTCAAATATCATAACGCTACTCGTTTGATTATTTACTTGTGCAGCATTCTGAAGCGCATCGAATATATGTCGCGGCGCAAAGATACCCTCTTGTGATGCTATCTGCCATGTGAATAAACCATTAATTGTACTTTGAACAGCATCTGTGGTTGTTGTTAACCATGACAACGTTGACTCGCCGCCGCTGCTCATGAAAGCGAGTAACCGATCTTCTTCAGATATCGCTGGAGTCATTACTGGCATCCACAATGAAAGTTTTGTCAGTATTACTTTACCAGCATCACCGGCGGGTCATCATATTGCATCATCGTCGGTTGCTTTTCGTACGAGTACAATTGTATGTTTGGCTCCAAAAATGATCTTTCGTACGTGTCCGCAGAATCCAAAAATATGTGATAGTGGAATCGCGCAAGAAAATCTTCGGTTGTTCTCCTGCAACATTGCTCGACGTGATCTAAATCCTAAGTTGAAATCTATATCGACATTAATAATCATACTTTGCACATCCACGTCGGCATTTCTAGCAAAGTTCCTTGGTCGTCCTATTTCATGCTGGTTGTACTCAGGACTATCAGAAGTGTCCTTGTAAACATTATTGATGGATCAGCTGATCTTGAATAATCGTCTCTGTATCTTGCAAGGCCAAGTATAGTCGTGGTGACGTCAACATCTTTTTGAATCGATTCAATATTTCTTCCGTCGATCATGTACGTGGTGCTGTCGAAGAACGCTATGATACTGTTATTAACAAAACCAACACTAATACCAGCGTCAAATTCAGTATTATCTGTTTTTAAAATTTCACCTTCTACTTCAATAAATGCTTCAGCGGGTAAGGAATATCTACTTGTATCTTGAACTTGTAATTCAATTCGTCCGCGCTGATTTGGTAATCGTGCGTCGTAAGAATAATATTGATAATCACGCACAGATTCATCTTTGAGAACTGGCGCATCCATGTCAAATGCGGGATCAGGTACACGTTTGAACATGTTATGTTATTGGTCATCGTCTAATACAAAGACCACTTCCTGCCATCAGACTTGCTGCTAAGTTTTTTTCCTATTCATCAGCTAACTCTGTTAGTTTTTGGTTTGCGGCTTGATTTATTATTTTGCTAACGTTTGCAGGCATCACTTCGGTGCTGGGTAATTTTACTGGCTGAGATTTTCGTCGTATTAATCGCGCTAGTCTATCTTTGATTGCAGAGAATGCTTTACTAGCAACTTCACCAGCAGCGCTAATACCTTTTTCACGAATAACGTCAATAGCTTTCATTGATAGTTGTTTTGCAATCGGTATTGCTTTTGGGGCTATCCTGGAAAATAAACCCTGAATGACATCACCGAATCCATCTCCGTAAAATCTTTCATATACAGGTAATCTTGAATCTATCACCCTGACCATAGTTGGCCCACGTTGAGCAGCGTGTATGATCATCTATTATAATAATTATATCTGTTTAATCACTGTGATAATCATCGGCAATTTCATTAATGAGAGACCGATACACGTTAATATCCCTGATGCCACCGGTAAATAATCGTTGACAAATTGATGAGATTTCGTTGATAATTTCAGGAGAATTATTACCAGCTCGTTTTCCACCAACCAGAATTTCTAATCTATCTACGTCGGCAAGGACGTTGTTAGGACAAGTAACAAGACCACTTCCTCGAGTATTAATACCACTTCCAGTTGCACCTTTATCAGTATCACTTTTATCCGGACTTAATAAATAATCAATAATATCTGGGGATTCTTCTGCTGGGGAATAAAATGCTTCATCGCTGGATGATGTTTTTCTAGGTTGTGGTGATGATAATTGTTGTTGTTGTTCTGATTCCTTTTGTCGTCGTTGTACTCGCCGTTTTGGCGGTAGCGATGATGATGGTTGTTGTTGTGATTGTGCTTTTTGCTGCATCTGTTTTTGTTGTTGTCGTATTTGTTGTTGTTGTTCTGGTGGCAGTTGTATGAACGAAATATAACCATCTATCGCATGAATATACGCTATATATCTTGGATCGCTGTTTCGAATTCTATCAGTGTTGTAATATATTCGATATATCCATTTGTACCAAGTTTCGCGACTTACAGGATCATCGGCGTATTCAGGTTTTAAAAACTGTGTTCGGTTTTCATAGCCTTTCACAGCACTCGCAACTAATTGGTTTATATTTTTGGCCTGTCTGATATCATTAATAAACATCTTCGGCAAATTTATCAGACAGATTAACCCTGGCTCGTGCTTCTGATTCTTGTTGAGTATCACCTTCCGTTTGATCTGTTTCTCCAGTTGGCTGAACCGCAGCTATTTTCTCCGGAAGTTCTCGTAGAATTTTTTTTGTCTTTTTAGTTCGCTCCGCTATTTTTTTCAGTTGATTCAGGGTTTTTTTTCCAACACAGGAAGAATACCTTCAGTAGTTTTCATGATAGGTTTAAATAATTGTTCTGCGGATTCTGCAAAATTCTTCTTGTGTTTGTTGACGCTCTTGTAATATTTCCTTAACACTATTATGAAGCGGAAGATATTTCTGTATCGCTTCTAGTCGCTCTCGAGCTAATCTTGCTGAGTGAGCTTCACCAATCATTATTGATATAATAATAAACAATCTTTTAAAATCGACGGGGGGTGGGGTGGGGGTGGGGGTGACCACATGTGTGTAAATGACTCAGACTAATGTTTGAAAAATAAACTTCAGTTTGACTTTATCGACCTTATTTTTTTCCATGTTTTTGTAGGAACCTTTATTTTTACGCGCCGCCTTGGTCTGTTCACCCTCCCTGCTGCTACTCTCTTATACTGACCTCACGTTTAGATTTTCTGAGATTTTTCTAGCCTCCCTCTAACTTATCCTTACAGTGACATGTTACAGTCTTTTCCAAATTCACAAGGTCATTAACCTTACTTCTTAAGCTTATAACAATATTCCCTAAAGAACACGCACCAGCCAGCCTCTGCCTTATCAGATCGTTTCTCCATTTTAAGGCGCCATTAAACAAACACTGACCTAGTGTGATCTCTATCACTTAACAGGCTAGCTTTGGGAACTATTTACAAAGTCAGCAAAGATACCTTGCTACAGAATCCAACATTCAACTTCAAAACCAGTTTACTTTTTTTCGTGTCTTAGGGCATTAAATGAACTCATCAATTCCGAATTCTTTTTGAATATTGCCTGTTCATATACTTCCAAGAAGACCTCTTAACACCATAACAATCAACTGTCATGTTAACAAAAGTAGCATATAAGTACGTTTCAGTATTGCCAAATATTGGGAAACCTTTTAAACAACAATTAAATTAAATGCTATGTATTTATTTATCAAAAAGTGTATCATTAATCAAAAACTGTATCATTAAAAGTTAAAGTAAATATATAATGTTATGTCGGAGAGTACTTTTGATTCTTTTCACTTCCACTCGTGTTATGTATTACTACGATTCTCTGTTGCCCATATCTGTCGAATCAAGTACGACCTAGTGACGCCATTCCATGAATTTAGGTATAACGAGGAAAAGTGTAAATATTCATATGAAAATCGCTCCAATCATATTTTATTTTGTTCTGTAATACTATTCAAACAAAAACAAATCATAATTCCTGTGTTTACACCGATATATACACCGAGAACATGTAAATACAAGTGTATTTCGGTGTGTATTTCGGTTTTTCAGTGTATTTCGATGTTTATAGGATCAAAGTTTGATTCAAACAATAATGTCTACCAATGGAAGGCGATGAAAAGTTTCGAACATTCCACAGCCTCGTCTTAATATTTTATCTAAACTGGCATATGTGATCTGAGTTGAAGTTCAATATTCAGAGCAACGGATGTCTTGTTTTGCATGACATACGAATGACTTGGATTTGATGCTATCATGAGTTCATTGTGACTTGTGAACTGTTATTGTCCAGACAGGTGAGTAACTAATTTTCGCGTCTTTAAATCTATTTACAGTTTAGCTTACCAACAGGGACTACTTACAAATGAAATCAAGACTATCGGTAAATGATTATAGTGATTGGGGTCCAATAGTCAACAGAGCAAGAAATCGACACTAACAGTTACGATGGAGGGTGTAGCGGATCTCCCACCCACCCCACATCATAACGAGGCCTATCAAGGTCGGCGTCTTACATTATAGGACTGTGAATCCAATTGTTATAATGTTAGTTTTTGAACCCTCTCTACCAATACCTATATCCATTTGCTTATAGTTTTAAATTCATTTGTAACGAGCTGCAGTGAAAGTGTTGTAGGCCTACTGTAGCTCAAACTTTCTTGGCAGATTTTGAGTTTCCAGCTTTTCTTTTTCAAATCTAGTCAAATAAAGAATTATTTATATTCAGAAAAACAGCAAAAAGGTGTTATTTTACTCTGTTAAATGAATTTATTCAGTTTTCTAAATAAAATGTAAACCCATCATTTCTATTTCGTTTTAAAGGCGTGCAGTATGTAAGCCTTCCAGTTCAGTGTTTACGTTAGTTACTTTGCACATGACTCTATTTATAGAAGCTAGTATAAAGTAGTTCGCCATACAGTTCATACAGAAATAAGGGGGCAGGGGCCAGTTTTTATGTACAAATTTAATGCCGCAATCAAAAGATCATAAAAAATCCAATATACAAGTGAGGTCAAAAAGGTCCATATTTTTGGATACTTATATTAAAACAAAGCATAAGAATATTATCCACGTGACTAGATAAGTCAATGGCAGTTCATAGCAGAAGAAGTTTATGCACCCATACCACAACTTTATACTGGCAATTTTCATGTCTGAAGGTCATTTTTGACACCATGTGATGCTTAGTGCAAACACAAGCCCTTTTCCTAAATGACAGTTCTGCAAAATGGTGTGTACTAAACAGGCTGATGCAACTGAAAATAGTTGTCATCCAAGCTGTTTTTGAGATATTCTACTTGCCCCAAACCCATGTGTTAACTGTTATGGGAGGCTAGCTCTTCTTCCTAGCTGACTATTTGTATTTCACTGTCAACATACTGTATAGTAACTATGGAAAGTGTACATGCCTGACATCAGTTTCAAGAACAACACAAGCCCAAAACACCTAGTTCACAAACATATCCATATCTTTAATTGATAAACAATAATAGCTGAAAAAGTCACACCATAGTCTTAAGTTGAGAAATTTGCCAGGGGCCAATTTACGAAACTGGACCCTGCCACCTTAAGAATTTGGATGAAAATGGTTTATGTCAAAAGTTGTGTACATGTCACATATTTAGACATTATCTAGTAAAATGCAATCAAGGAAAACTTTTTGTGCGCAAAACTAAATGGTTTTACACTTTTAGAAAAGTGACTACTGTTACGACCCTGTAGTTAAATTACATATGTGTTAAAATTTAAATTCTTCTAATTCTTTGTTTCATTTTTATTTCATTTTTACATCATTAAATGTAGTTATTATTATTATGATGATTATGTTTGCATGGGTCTAATAGTTTGTTAGAAACATCGTATTTATTTAAAACGTAAATCAAATGTGACTCGTGCAAGCACGATTTTTGTATGATAGTTTGTCGTTGCAAGCAAACAGTTGGGAAAAGCTGTGCAAATGATTGGCTGTGACTATGTCATTACTAATTATACTTGTTTACGCTTTTGTAATGCCCAGGTGTGATTTCGAAATCACGTGTCCTTCGTGCATGTGTACATGAAATGACCTATTAGCTCGTTTTAAATGCTCAGTTACCTGCAAGAAATATGCAGTCATAGTCGCAGTCAGTCATAGTTGAGAGTCACATCATAACATCTTGTAGAGTTTCTAGTACCTTAAGGAAAAGGTATTCCTGTGCTGGAAAGAATTGTTCGTTCGTACGTATGTAGAACAACATGTGTATTGTTAGTGGTGGTAGCTGTACTTCATCTACTTTCTAAATAATAATTAGTTTCCCTGGAGAACAACACTGCTGGCTTTGGACAAAGACATTTGTTGAAATTATTTCTAAATTGGAGCAGAACAATACAATTTGTGATTCACAGTGAAAATTCTGGACATTTTGTGTTAGCCTTCGTCTGACGTCCTCATCCGCCATCTTGGAACGGAACTGAGATTCATACTATATCAAATTAGAACTGTTTATTCACAGAACTTATGTGTTTTCATAACTTTAGAACAAATTTTTGGAATCTTCTTCGTAAATCGTAAGTCTTGTTTCATCTATTTACCTTTTCACCGTGTTTTCTAGGGAAATAAATTATTTTTGTTAAAGTTTACAAAGCTTGTTGTAGTCACTCTTTCTTTGTGTTACTTTGAACAAGCTGATACGTAACACTACTTTGTGGCAAAAAGCACTGCATTATTTACATTGTGATTTATAACTGACTGCATTTCTTGAAAGATTTCAAATTGTTTGCAACCAACAATGCTTTTAGTCTATGTTTACCACCACAGCATCAGGAGAGAATAAAAATTCATTTACAATGTTTCATGAATGTCAAGAAGAGATTTGGAAGTTATAAATTTTAGGAGTGAATGACAGAAATGCTATGTTAGCTGTCAGTGACAGAAGTGAAAAGTTTCTATAAACTCTTCAAGCAAACTTAAAGAAATCACACATTTAAGTAAATAGTGTGCTTTAGAAGTACTTTTAGGCTGATATAAAACAAGCAGTTCCTAACCTTTCATTATCATTCTGGAGATGCATATAGCAGCATCAGTGTTGTGTGGATGTGTGGTGTGTGTGTGGGGGGGGTATCTACAACAACAGTCTAGCTAATCTGGAGATATCAAAGTTTAATCAGTTAAAATTAGACCATGCTGGAATATTGACATACTGATGTGTGCGACCCTGTTAAACTTACAAAGTGACATATCAGATAAATTCATTGATACATAGCCACTGAAATTGACCATACATATACAATTACTCAACACAATTTAACAGAGGGGCCCCGAGTGGCCGAGTGGTCTAAAGCGCTGACCGTTACGGATCACTGCCATCTCACCTCTGTCTGTGTGAGTTCAAGTCCAGGCTCGGCTAACATGGGTACGTGAGAAAGCCTGCCAGTAGCTTCTCGTGGGTCGGTGGTTCTTCCCGGGATTTTCCAGGGTTCTTCCTCCACCATTAATACTGGCCGCCATGTATAGTCTATCTTGTGCTGAAAAATGGTGTTAAACCCTATAACAACAACAACAACAACAACAACAATTTAACAGAAATTTCTTTTCAGACACCAATTCACTTACAACTGGCTTTAATGATTTCTGGAGTTTACAAAATCATAGTAAATAATAAGGTATAGAACAAATATTTCCAGTGGAAAATTCAGTTCAAGGTAAAAAGCATTTAACCTGCTTGGCTTTTAATAAGCACGTACCATAAAACAACTCCTGTGGAAGCTAAATCTGTCCATCAAGGTCACTCTTTTGTGCACTTAGATCAGAATGAGTATCTGGATGAGATTCAAGCTATTGTTTCTTTCAGCATGACTAACTGATTAATCCCAATCTTTTATTATGCAAACTGCGACCTGCAAAAAAGAAAAGAAACAAATGATACTGATATACTTTTAACATTCAGTGACAACATAAAAATTTCAGAGGAGAAACTGTATGTATTTTATCAAATGCATGAAACTGCCACTTAATTTTAAGCATTTCCCCCTTTGTTAACTGTACCTAGAAATTTCAAGATATATACAGAACATTGAAACATTTCCCATTATCACCCAAGTGTGAGATATGAATTTCTTATGTCAGCTTCACAGTGGGGTCATGAAGGTAGAAACTATGTCGGTGTGCTAAAACTTTCATTCTTCACACCAAAATATAGCAAGCAATATGCCATACGCATCACTATTTCTAAGATTGTTCCACTGGTGACATTCAACATTCACAACAGTATGTTTATGCATGATTCCTCTGAAGTCTATCTGCTCCTGTGGAGTTAAATTACTTTTAAGAATGCATGTTGACATGTTATGCAATTGTTTCTGTGTGTCTGTATTGAATTGTGAATAATATTTATAAAAATAGGGGTGCAGACCTTGACAACTACAGAAAGAGCAAGACAATACATTATGGTCATCATTTTGTTCCCATATTTAGTACGTTATGTCCAAAATATGCTACTTTGTCGTGATGTAAAGTTCTCACATTGAGGTACAAAACAGTTACGTCCCTCTCTGAAGAGCATTACATACAACACTAGGTTATTTATGGAAAAGGAAGGAAATATAATGAAGCTAATGCATAAAAAATGTTTAAATATACACAAAGAAACAAAAAAGTATAATAGATGTGGTTGACTGCAGCAAAAAAAATTATCAGTTTTCCTTAAGTGGGCAGGGGTCAGTTTTTATGTACAAATTTAATGCCGCAATCAGCGACCTTGTATAAAAAATAAAAAAAAATCCAATACACAAGTGAGATCAAAAAGGTCCATATTTTTGGATACCTATATTAAAACAAAGCATAAGAATATTACCCACTTGACCAGAGAAGTCAGTGGCAGTTCATAGCAGAAGAAGTTTATGCACCCCAACCCCAAATTTATACCTGCAATTTTCATGTCTGAAGGTCATTTTTGACACCATGTGATGCTCACAGTGCAAACGCAAGCCCTTTTCCTAAATGACAGTTCTGTAAAATGGTGTGTACTAAACAGGCTGATGCAACTGAAAATAGTTGTCATCCAAGCCGTTTTTAAGATATTCTACTTGCCCCAAACCAATGTGTTTACTGTTATGGGAGGCTAGCTCTTCTTCCTAGCTGACTATTGGTATTTCACTATCAACATACTGTAGAGTAACTATGGAAAGTGTACATGCCTGACATCAATTTCAAGAACACAAGCCCAAAACAACTATTGGTATTTCACTATCAACATACTGTAGAGTAACTATGGAAAGTGTACATGCCTGACATCAATTTCAAGAACACAAGCCCAAAACACCTAGTTCACAAATATATCCATATCTTTAATTGATAAACAATAATAGCTGGAAAAGTCACACCATAGTCTTAAGTTAAGAAATTTGCCAGGGGCCAATTTATGAATCTGGACCCTGCCACCTTAAGTGCAATTTGGTCTGATCACATGATTATGTTCTGACAAGTGGAAATCTTCCCTTCATTTATCAACTGATGTAGCTGCAATTATTCACCAATTAACACATTAGTTTATCCCAGAATCAAGTGCCTGTGCATGAAAGTAAGGTAAATTTACGAGAAAGAGGGGAGGGGGTGGGTGCGTGGTGGCATAAGAGTGAGTGTAATTTTCTAAGTTTCGGTTCGGGAGCAGGTTTGGTATAAAATAAAAAGAAAATTTTCTTCTCCTGCGGAAGTACAGGATATATCTCGTATAGTGACTTTGCCACTTATAATGCAGTAGACCAACAAGTAGGTCTCTGCTTTTCTTTTTCTGACCAACAAGTGGGTCTACGATTTTATTAAATTTTTCTTTTTTTTTTTTTGTTTTTTTGTTTGGTTTTTTTTTTGTTTTTTTTTAAACATTACTGGTAGTTACAAGTAATGTCAGAAAAAAAGAAGCAGAAACCTATTTATTGATCTATCACGATGAACTTTATCTGGTATTAACGTATCCTCGACCTGCCGTAGTTCATGCCTTTGATGTGAATTGTAACGCTAATATGATAATATTGCATGAATCTATTAAAATCACAATATAAAATGTTCAACCATATCTGTTTAATTTATTCAAAAAATGGTTAAAAGCGTCCCCAGATTCTTTGCCAGCTACAGTTTTACAAGCATGTCAAAATTTGTCTATTTCAGGATGTACGTTGATGGTTCGTGCCCCTGAAATAAATGCCACGTGATGTAAGATTGGTATGTGACAGTTAGGCCAGGGTATATAAATCAATTGTTTAAGATGTCCTTGTATTATTAATATTCACATCTGTCATATATTTCATTTCTTTCAAACGCATATTAGCTGCAGAAAAATACTTATCAGTAATCATGCAAAAATGTCAGAGAAAATAGTAAGATAGTGAAATAATTTTTGTTTCAAACTTGCGATGAAACTATCATATTTATAGATGTAGTGAATTTCTAAAATGTTGTTTTTCATGCTATTTTACAACTAAGATTTTTTTCTTGCTTATATTAAAATATTTAGATGAAAAATGTCATTCTGTACAGTTTTCCATTAGATTCATTATACCTAACATGATATAACAAGTGCATGTTAAAGTAATTAAGTTTTTGCATTGTCATTGCCATTAAAAAAATTTAATTTGTGTTTTTTCCTGCTAATAGAAAGGCAAAGAAAACCAGTATGTGAACAGTCAACACTCACTTCAGGGCTACAAACTTCTTGTAAATATGGCATTAGTTACATTGGACATTTTCATTGTGAAATTATCATTTGACTTGTAGTACATATTGAAATGATATTTCGTTGAATATTTCTTAATCAGCACTTACTGTCACTGTCAACAAAAAATACTGACCCAGTTGATAACATCAGAATCTCGAAACCCGTGCTTGAGGTTGCGAGAAACATGAGGCACAGATGGGCATAAAGTTAGGGCGGTTGACGATAGAACTGGGAGAAGAAAATATCGGGCATTACCGAACACACCAATCCACTCAATTTAAAACCAAATCCACCTAAAGATACACCAAATCCGCCTAAATTAATACCAAATCAACAACAAATCTACAAGAGTTTACCATCAACATTCAAAATATATTTCTTTGGACATAATTTTCAGCATAAAAGTAACATCAGTTTCATTATACAACATTATTTGACCACCTTTTCTTCGCAATAAATTACAAATGGTGGTAAGGGTTGCCTTGACAAAAACCTAAATGTGAGATGTAGTGATGGTACTTAGTTTACCATGGTAATAAGGAACATAGGAAATACATTACATAGTTGAGAACATGGCACAACAGACATTGTTTCAGTTGTTGTATGTTAATTATATTTTCTGTGTATATGAAACGTATTATGAACAGATCTCAGCATAGAATGTTTGCTTGCTATTATGCAATCTTAAACAATACTCAATATCTTACAAGTGTTTAATGTTGCATTTTCATGTTGTTTCTACAAGATCAAATCCTTTCATGCTTTCTTATGGTAAGTAAGAAAAATATAGCAAATGCATAATGAACATAACTCAGAAAACAAAAACAGCACATTACAACTTTTGCATAGTCATAAATTTTATATGGAAAATGTACGAAACATTAGGAAGAGGACTCAGCATGAAACTTTTGCTTTAGTGATCTCAAACAGTACATATTGTATGAACATTTAATTGTTCTGTTAACATTTTGTTTCAGATTCTGAACCACTGAATTCTGTAAGATGCATTCCTTGTCCCACATTTGTCGAATATCCATTATACTGTTCATGATTCTGCAAGTGTTTCCAACCAGTGACATGCATGGTATGTAAAGACATGAATAAACAAAACTGTAAATGTAAATGAGCTAAAATACATGTTTGATATAATTAGGGTTGCCAGATGGTCCGCATTCTGCAGAACATTCCTGTATTTAGCCCCAGAAATATCTTCAAGAGCTTTATTTAAAATGCAGTAAAAAAAATCCCTCAATACCAAATTTGTCCCACATGGGCATTTAAATAATCTGGTAACTTAGAAGTAACTTGATATTTTAGGGTTTAACCGGCAATTTCTTCTCAGAATCTCTGATAGCACTTATTAATTTCTGTTTCATTTTTCATTATTACCATAAAATGTCATGGCTCCTGATAGGTTATTATTTTCAGTTTATACCACATCATCATGGAAAAGTGTAATTTGTGTCACCCAATCAAACACCTTGAGACTTACCACCTTTTTTGTATTGACCTTAGCATTTCTCTCTGCTGTGCAGACATAAAACACCTCCTTCCTACAGTAAGCAGAATTATTCACTCTTGTACTATAGTAGGGTTCAGAAACTAGCTAATCAATAAATTGCATTGAGTCCGCTTCAGATGCTGGAGGTCGTGGGATCGATCCCCGGCCAAGTCATACCAAAGACATATAAAAATGGTACTAACAGCTGCCTTGTTTGGCGTTCAGCATTAAGAGGTTAGTGTTATGACTGGTCAGCCTGGTGTCAGGATAATGTGACTGGGTCAGACATCATGCTACATGTCTGTGGCATGATGCCCCAGTACTAGACATCACTATAAACTGTCACACTGCAGACATTGTAGTGATATGACTGAAAAATTGTTAAAGCTACTTTAAAAATCCAGATCACACACACTATCCAAAATGGGCAATACTCAAAATTGTGTATCGACACAGTCATCTGGGGTTGTCAGTTTCATGAATGACAGAGGCATCCAGTTGCGCTTAATATGAACTGATTGTAACGCTATAGGTGGGATTTAAAATATTGATTGCTTGTGGAAAGTGTCTTTTGCAAGAAAAAGGTAAAATAATAATATTAACAATGGATTTTCTGTCACCTGAATGAGAAAAGTTGCTTTGCTACTTTCTTCACTCATCTGGCAGCCTAATGTGATACATGATTCAGTAAAGCCCACTGGAAATTATAAGGTGTAAAATGCAAATAGGGATGGCTGCAAAGAACTATTGCCTTGTCACATGATTTCATGTTGCAGTTGCATGATTAAAGGTATCAAACGTCATCTTTCCTTTAAAACAATACCTTGGAGGCTGATAACAGCTTGCTATACCCTCGATGTCTTGTGCACTGCTGCAAGGATCTGTGTTCTGGAATTTGTACATCAGAAGTGAAGGAAGTGATAATGAGAAATATTATCAAGACCTTGTTACGTCTGTTCCATTAAAACATACATGGGACCCAGGGAAGGCACTTTTAAAGTGGGGTACTTAACATTTTAATGTGAAATTAAAGTACCCTGGCATATATTTTTAAAAAACTGCCTTCCCTGGGTACCATGTATGTGTAAATGGAACACCCCTTAAGTAATGAAGTGACATTTTGTGTGCTCATTGGAGTAATGAGTCTTATGAATAAAAATAGCTCTATTTTTAGGATTACAGGAAGCCTCAACAATGGCATCGGATTTCCAGTGGATGTACTTTCCTGAGCCAATGATTTATTGTGAAGGGGATAATGCATCATTCCTTTGGAAATTTCAGAGTCTTATACATGCTGTTGGTGGAAAAACATGGTTTAAAGGTATTGATAAAAATGCTAAGCGTATTGCATACTGGAACCAGCTAGGAGGGTTTGTTCCAGACAACAGTTACAAGGACCGTGTTGAACGGATTGGGGAAGATGGTCTGCTACTGAAACGAGTAACACCAGAAGATAATGAAGTATACTCCCTGATTGTTAGCATGCCAAGCAGATCAGAGAGGGATCCCAGGCAAAGCATTAACCTCACGGTCTATGGTAAGTCCAGGTTTGAATTCTTGGTCTCATTGTAGAACAACTCTTATTTTAAATATGAGTAAATGTCTTGCACATGTAATACAAATAGGGATATCAAGAAACTTATTATGCCATATTTTTGCATTTTATCAATAAGATTCAAAATAAGTCATTGGTTATATTGGTAGCAGTGCAGCTGTGATTAATGGATTGATGCATGTTCATGCATCGGTTCATCTGTTTCCCATCCATCCATTTTATCTCAGTATAACTTACTATTTATTATGGCAATGTATCTTGACCTGAAGATGCTTCACACAAGGCAAGATATGTGCTAGCAACCAATATTTCACTAGATTGATCCAAAATGCTATTTTCCTGGCCGATCTTTTTCCCCCTAGGCTGGATTAAACTGATAGTTTCAAGTGCAGTACTACTACACATTCTTCTTTGCCTGTATTGATTATATATTGCTCAGGTGTTATTTTTAAACCAGTCATTTAACTGCATTCAAAAGTCATTGATCGATAAAGGCAAATATGTTTGTTATAAATAGCGAATTTCATGCTTAGGCGTGGTGTTGAAACATTGTAGTATTTAAACATTGTAGACTTTAGCCTGTCTTCTGAATTATATAACATGGTTCAGCATTTAAGCCTTCTGGGTGCTAATTTTTATAACCAAAATATAGGCGTTTTAAAGATTTTTGATGAAAATACAGGACATATATAAATTGGCCAACACCATTTATGCTTCATCCACATTATATTCAATTTATAAGGGATGTTGAACTCTAATAAATTCAGCACTGACTGTGTTGTCTGGATTATGAAGAGTGCATCTCAGTATGTGTCAGAAATTAGAGTGCACAACCAGAGGAGTTATCGACATGTATTTAAATCTACAGTAAACAGACTTTTTCCCAGTGTGGAAAATACATCGGTTGAAATGAGATCATCTTGTGCTCTTTACACATAATTTTTGTTCATAAATACATGGTCTCTTGAAGTCATCCAGTTTATAAATAAGCCATTTACCTAAAATTACATGCCTGATTTTAAATATTTCTTAAGACAGTTATGCATGCCCTTTTTATTATATTGATTGTATTTTGAAATTGTAACTGTTTCACGAACTTAAAGTTTGGGTATTCAAAGAGAATCATTTGTCAGGTAAATGTATATGTTCATCGACACTTTCTCTTTTGCCTAGTTGCTTGCTTCAGCCAGATTGATGTTTGTTGAGCTGTTGTGAGTACTATTGTAATCATCAGTTGGCATTGGTAAAATGTTGACTGATTTTTGTTTGAGTATGGTGAAATGTATTTGATCTTTTTCTTGTCCAGCAAATTCTTAAATTTCATGTTGTATTTTCCCTCATAGAACTGTATCTTTCTAGGTTTTCAATCTCAGGAGATTTCTATGAAGGTATTTTGCATGCCATTTTTGCTTTTGGTTTTGTTTTTTCATGCCAAGATTTTTATCAAAGAAATATAGGCATCACTGTCACAATTGTATCTGTCTTTGTTTTTTGCATGCTTTCATGTCACTAATGCATCTTACCACTGGTCATCAACATGTCTGATTCTGACTCTTCCATTTTTCAATTATTTATCTCTCATGCTTGTAGAATGTGCAGGTAAATACTTCAGTTAACCATTCTTTTAATAAAGTGGACATTTTGTTTCTTTTGTCCTTTTTAACTTACAAGAAACCAGACTCAATATCATATTAAAGATGTCACCAATTTAAAATGAAACAAATGCATGCAGTTATTACTTTATGCTTGATAAGTTGTCATTAGTATTATAAAGCTGACAGGATGTTGAGCTACATTAGGAATTTTTAGTTATAAAAATCTTAGTTTTTCAAATCTTTCTAGTGTAATAATAATTTCAGATTTATGTCAACTTTTGCCATTGACTGTGCATGCAGAATTTGCCAGATCTTTGAATTGTACCATACCTTTAGCAGAATGTAAACTTTAATGATTTACCCACATCAGATACATAACTTGTTCCATCATCATTCTGTACTGTTTAAAAATCTTGATATGGGACAAATGTTCCTTATTTCAAAGTTTTCATCATTGACTGTACCTTATCTTTTTTGTAATAGTGGAGTATACATTGTTATGTTTGAAATCACTAAGAGAATACTTTTGTTTTTTTGGGTGTTTATTTTGTTACACAGTTAGCTTGTACCACACTTTTATTCTGTTAATATTTGCAAACAAAGAGGCATTATCTCAAGGTACTAACATTGTTGCTTTTATGTTAGACACGTGATATATTTCTATCACCCCTTTGAAAACTGCTGAATTGAAACCAATATAGCTTCATGCCATTTTTATTTAGATTAAAAATAAGTGGAAGTAGTTTTAGATTTATTTAGTTATGCATATGTGACACCCTTGCAAAGAATAATAAGATTGTACTTGTACCAGGGGTCACGCTACCAGACGAAGTGGCGACTGTGTCACCTAAAAAATGTACTCTTCACCTTCTTCTGATAGGAAAGCGAAAACGACTTTGCCCTGTGATCTTTTAGAGATACTTTGAGTGATAGTTGTTTTTGAGATGCCCACTTGCCTTAGTCAGGTTAGTTCCAGTGTTATGTTATTACTCAAGGCAAAATGTAAGCTTCAAAACATCAAAATAGCTAGTGTTGATATCAGCTGTGCTGACAAACAAACTCTTGCACATTTATAGGTATTTGTTTTGATAGCTGATTGACCATTAACCCATTCCCGAATAAGTAGGCAACTATGACTGCCTGATTTCAGCAAGCTATCCTTTAATGATAAAAACATACAAACTTGTGTTTCAAAACTCCAACAATAATTTGCAAATACCAGTTTGTGTCTTAAGAACAGAATCTGTGATCTGGATAATTTAACTGTGGCATGTACATTATTTATTCATAAAATCAGTTTGAAATTGTAAGTGAACCTCTAAATTGTAATGGGTAAATAATGGCTTGCATCACTGTGTCTAGGAAGTACCTCTTAATTAGATTGTCTGTTTTCATAAACCATTGGGCAAATATATTCATAGAAAGCAAAGTCTAGATATTATGCTGTTGATGATTTAGCTTTAAAATGCAGTTGTGTAGGTCCTAAACGTATGGGACAATACTCTGTTTTGGAATAAATCACAAGAAGTGCTGTAAGGTCAAAGTTGTTTTCTGAATTGACTCGTAGGCCTGTTTGTGAAAATACCAAAACAGCAGTGAAACAAATACTATTTAACCAATGCCTAACCGTGCGCATTACTACAAGTACATAGACAAGTAATACGACCAAAAATGTGCAATCCTATAAATGGATTGTTGTAATGAAGCTATAAAGTGAGTGGTTACATACTCACTTGTCAGTGTTGATTCAGTTGGGAACAAGGGTTTAGTTTATATGCCGACTTTAAAGGAGCCATGTCTGTAATTTTATGCATTTAAATGTGTTGTCTATGAATAGTCATGGTAATGTTTTATCTGCAACAAAGAAATTAGGACAAAGATGTATGGATTTGCTCTCATGTACATGGTACAGGGGTTGTTTCAGACAAGTTTAGACATCTTTCAAGTGCCATTATAATAAACTTTTAGAAAGTCAAAAAAATTTCTTGATTAAGGGTAGTTGATTAAGCATTTGTACTAACTTGCAATTACAATAATGTGATCTGGTTACTGAGTCGGATAAAATTCATTATAATGTATAGCTTCTGTTATTCTCTTTTAAAGCCATATGGCCAAAATACACTACATACGAATATCATAATTTTTAAACATGTACCAAATATGTTTATAATAAGCATACAACTCAGAATATTCTGTTTGAAAATAAACTATTGCCTAAATCCAATGTTATAATTCAAAAAAGAGAACTCACACACACACACACACACACACACAGATATATATATATATATATATATATATATATATATATATATATATATAGATAGCATTTCTTGCTTTGCTTCCACTTCTCCCTGTTGAGCTCTCACTTCTCCCTGTTTTGTCCAAAATGAGAGTCACTTCTCCCTAAAATTCAAGTCTAGCTTGACCCCTTTTGTACAATTTTATATTTCACTGTGAGCCAGTAGTTTCATCATGTCTACATCTATAATCTATATATACAATTATTGAGACAGTTAGAAAAGTACATTGCATCATTTATCAATTACAATTCAATTTTTTTTCAGAACCACCTCTTGAGGGTTGTTGCAGACCCACAATACGTCAGTTAGAGAATGGAACAGGTCTTCAGGCTGATTTGCATACACAAGGATGTGGAACACAACCTTATCATTTAGAGTGGAGGAATGCATCAGGAACCACAGTAAATACCAAGATATTTAGAACTAAATATTGTTCGGGTAATTTTAGTGGTTTAATGTCTAATTCTGTCTGTTCTGTGTGATATTGTGCATTTTTCAAGCACACACACACACACACACACACAAAGATATATATATATATATATATATATATATATATATATATATATATATATATATATATTAGTTATTTATGATCTGTCTTTATATATTCTTATTTACAGGCCAGTGGAGACATTCTTCTTTTTGATTCTACAGAAGTAACTGGAACATTCACAGTATGTGTAACAGGAGCCACCGTGAAAAAATGTTTCAAAGGAAAAAATGAATCTCTTTGTCAGGAAAAAGATATAGGTCTGTATACATGCAGAAACTGCATTCTTTAATATATACTATATTTACTTTTGTATAAATGATTCACTTTCTTGTACATGCTAAATAGGGGATGAAGCCATCAATTTTGTAAGAAAGTGTTTACAACCCAACTCTGTGCCCAAGATACACATTATCCCTTGCAGTCAAGTCAAGAGATCCTTGTTGACCTTGGCTGATATGTTGCATCTGCCAGCCTTGAACACACAAGGAAGCTGGGGTGCCAATGGTATACATACATACATACATAGCGATAAATACCCTTATACAAGAGAAAATTGTCTGTCTCTGGATGCTAGGTAATGTTTTTGTTCTTTTTTACTTGAAATTGGACATTGCTCTAATCTTGTGGGTGGGGTAGATGAATCCTGGAACAATGTTAAACCTGGAGTACAGTTTCTGGCTGAAACTCTTTAATTCTCTTACTTGATGGATAATAATTACTGTTAATGTTCACTACAATGATTTCTTTTTAGTCACAATCTATACCTTAATTGTATCCAAGCACAGACATGTTTTGTCACAGTTTGGTATGTAGGTGTCAATAATTAAATTCTTGTTTGTATATGATATTGTTGAATATAAATCTAGATAGACTCTGTATAAAGCTAGGAGTTTAATATTCAATAGCCAACCATTTTTGTACCTATAAACTTCCTTTCAAAATTAATGTATGAAGATAAAGAATGATCAAGTTCATAATAGCATGTATAAGTAGCACGTCCTATTACCACAGTATGACTATTACCACAACATGTAAACATTTTTGTTCAGAAATGTCACCATGCATAAGATCTGAAAAACCTGTATGTAAACATGATGTCAAGAAGTTGACATAGCCATGAATATTAAAAAAGAATGACTCTATTTAGGGTTAACAAAATTATAGACTTCCATGTACAGATGTAAATAAGTGATTAAATCCCAGTCACCACATCCAGTTCCAATCCGTTTATTGTGCTTTTCAGTCATAAAATCATGTCAAGCACAATGTTTACAAATAGTCTGCTCCACAATTTAAACAGTACAAGCAGAAATAGCGACATGAAAAATGCTTTCATATAAAAATTGTTATCTAACATGTGGAGGGTTTGGTGGCATTAAGGGTGTATTATCAGTGTGGGTTCTTAGATCTTTAGTCTAAAAGCAAGTTAATGAGCCATGCTGTTCCCTCAGATTAATATAGATATGTTTTCCAGACATGGGACAATTAAAATTTACAGTAATTGAGATTCTCTACTAATAGGCCATGAGATATTATTTAAGAATGTCATAAATCAGAATTATTTAATGGAGATATTACTACTCTGGCATATAACACTCTTGATTAAATTTATGAATTTAATGTTGAAATTTTGTTTATTAAATGTGTTGCATTTACATAGTATTTCCAGATTTTTAATTTTTTTTTACTTTGATACTGTGCTACCAATGGTTACTGTAAATTGTAATTGCTGTGGTACTAAGATGTTCTCTTTAGTGCACCCGCCATTAGAGTTTTTGGCAGTGTTGTTGATCGGAAATTAAAATCATTCATCGTGACACATGCACCACACGTTGATTACTGATTCAGTAGTATAAAAATGAAACTTTCTAGGGGAACGGTTTTTAGTTAGTAATGCAGTAATATTGTTAGCAGTGGGGTAATAGGATATACCAGCCTATACAGACCAAAATGATTACAGATGAAATTTGCTGATAGTTCCATTTCTAAATGAAGGGAATTAGAATTTGAGAAGACACCAGATATATATCTACATTTACAGACAAGCATATCCCTGCATATCTTATCTAGGCAAAATTTGATAACAGCACAAATTCAAAATGTTTTCCCAACACTTTGAGCGAAACAAGATCTTTGCTGGAAATGAACAGCTGATATACACAAAACAAACACTAAATACAAAATCTAAGAAAAATTGTTGACTCTTACATGATAGGATCACTATGGGTAATTTTCAGCAAGAGATACACAAACATTTATATAACAAATAATAATCAAGTTGTTTATTCTCTCTCTCTCTCTCTCTCTTTCTCAGTGAAATTATTAGTTCATATGAGGATTTGGTAACACCAGTTTGAATTAGAGTTTCATCAGCATGTGGAAAGAAATTACTGTGAATGTTAGCATCCAACACCCTGTTGGTAAATTCTACAACTTCATCACGCAGTCAGAATCCATTAGTTATATGTAATGATAAATCTAATCTTAAACAAACACCAGTGACAGTTAAATGCCTGTCAGGATAAATGTTGAGTCCTCCAAATTGAATTTGATCTTTCGCTACTAAAGATGCTGCAACTGTACGAATTTGCATCACTAGTGTCTTTTATAATATGTGATATTAGAAAATCAATACCAAGATTCTGCATATCATTTGTCAACATTTATGTTCGACCCCATTATCCTTTACTTCCAGTTACGATAAACAAGTATGATCCAGAAATGTGCACCTTTAAAATATAAGGTTTAACTGTATCAAAACCATTTGCACCAGAACCGAAAACAAGTTGGGGATTTGTTAAAGTTGCCTCTTTAATTGGTTCCACTACTGCTTTGTCAAATATTTCCATAATTTGGTAACCTGAAGTTACTATGCGTGGTGGTGAAGGCATGTTGGTGATTTGTTCATCTATGTTTTGTTTTATTGTAGGATTAGGATCTTCAAGATACTCTTTGATTTAAGCAACTGGCTTGCCTCTTGCCTCTGATTCCACCGTTTTCACTGATTTCAGCCAGGTTCTTTATGACAGTGCTTTTAACTTGTCTGTAATATTTTGATTCTCAACATAGATGTTTGCAGTTTGCCAGTTTGATCTTTTAATATCGAAAGCTCACCTCAGATGATTTCAAATACATGACTAGTAAACTCAGATTTGCTTCAGTGGCAAACCTGCTCAAATCTACATCAGCACCACATCGGGCTGAGTACCATCCATAAATATTAATAGACATTTTTTTAATAGTATTAACTGCACTTTAATGTGAAATCAGTGAGTGTTTATGGTGTTGGTGGTGAGATACTTTTGCTTCCTGCCCATGCATGAAATACTTCAACAACAAGATGACTGCATATTTTTCCATCTAATTGAGTTTGCAATTGTATAAATGAATAATACAGTAGCTTTTGTCCAGGACCACCATAGATGCTCGTGCCCTTTGTTAAATAATTAACATATTCAACTAGTGGTGCAAGTCCATATCAGTCAAAATGCAAACGATGTTGAAGTGTCACCATGTATGCAACCCAGTGGGTGCCAGGTCCTGTTGTCAAATCCAGGTCGAAAATACCAGTTTCACATGTAATTGAAGACCTCTTCCTCATGCTATTCAGTGACTCGTTCCTGGCAATCAAGGCCTTTTCCTTTTCTTACTTATTTATGATCTGCTATGTCACCATGAGAGGCTCCGTTTACACCCACCTCTTTCAGCACTATTCCTGATGCAGTTTTGATCGCCTCTCATGCCACATCATTTGCAACTGCTTGAGCCACAGATGCCAACAATGCTGGAATCGCTGCAAGGAATGGAAATATTCCACCGAGCTTTTGCATTTGTGTCACATCTGATTTGAATAATTTTAGGACCACCGAGGTGTTATTGCATTTGGCTGTATTAAGCTGAGCAAGTTGTGTTTGGGCCAACCACACAGGAACATTACCAGTTAATTTTGTTGGGGTAAATTTCATTGGGACCCCACAATTATTTTTCTATTATTGCTTTTTTGTTTTCCCCACCTGATTTTTACTAAGGCCGAAGTTCAGTTCATGATAGGACATTATTATTTAACAATATAACACGTTCAGTTATGTATTTTCCACATGTGCATCAAGTACCTGCATTCGGCCCCCAGCACCGTCCAACAACAGTGTCTTGTCAGAAAGTATTACAGCATAGTATTAATAACCACCACCATGGTCACTGACACTTGCAACAAAATACACATCGACAATGGATTGCCTAAACAACTCCAGGTGTTTTAATGAAAAGTAATAAATGAGATAGAATATATGAAAGCCATGTTGGGAAATTTGGAAACCAGTGTAGATGTTTTGATGTCAGTCCATATACAACCACCAATTTTGATATTCATCAGCAGTTTGTATTCATGGTTAAGCTGAATTTGTTCAGATGGTTCCTGATGACCGTTAACTGCAGAGAAATTTCATTTATTCCATTTGTCAGATATCTTATTCTGCTCCGGCTCATTATCTTATGCTGTAATTTGAAATGCCACAGACACATGTTTTGGTGCAGTGAGACCATTTTGGGTATTTTTTTTCCATGTAAACTGTCCTATAATAGCAGTTGGTGGGTGCGTGTCTGTGGTATGTGCGAGAAAAAGACAGTGTTGACGTGATTCCTGATTACATAAAAGATAACAAATGTAATTCCGTAAGTCACTGAAGGAATAAGCAGGGGCAATCACAAAGTCAATGTTGACAACTCCATTTTACCAGCAGTATCTCACATATTTGAAATTGCATCATTGGTGTTGTTCTTGCAAAATAAGGTGACTGTAATTAGGTTCAAAAATAATCTTGCAAAAATCTCTGCAAAAACCAAACATGTGTTAGAGGGGAACTGCATACGAAACCTGAGTGAAGCACCAATGAATTGTGGTTCTCATTGTGCAAATCGAAGATTGAAATCTGGGTGGGCACTAGATTTCAGAAAGGTGGTGGTAGCAGGTCTGGGATCCATACCAGCAGGTTGTGGGTCAGCAAAAGAATCCAGTACAATTTGATGAAATTTATATGGTCTATTATCTGCATAATGGACTAACTCTTCTCGTGCAATCATTGCTGTATCTGGCAAGTCTGAGAATCATCATTGATTGATTCAATTTATTTTCCATCGATGGGATAATGTGAACTGTTGAACAATGCCACAATACCATTGTTGACAATTCCCACTTGGACATTGGCATCATAATTGGCATTGTTTGCACATACACATTTTACCTCAATTTTCAAGAATGATTCACATGGAAGAAAAAATCTAGATGTGTCCTGCACTTGTAATTGTAGTTTTTGTTTATCATGTACCCTAGACGGGTATGAGTAATACTGAAAATTTCATTTACGTTGTAGTTTACGACGATATGATGCTTGAGCACCAAATCAAATCCTTGCAGATATTTTGATGAGGTAAGCACAAATGCACTGACTTGATCTATTTGACAATATCCATACGTGCCTAAAGTGATCCATGACAACTCTAACATGTTAATAATATTTTGTGGCATTGATGCATATGACCTAAGCAGTTTCATTGGATTTGGTGTGCATGTCCACTATTGATGACTTGGCTGGAAATTCCAATCATGGGGGAAAATATTGTGCCGGTCTGGACACAAATATATCTTACACAACAATTTAACAGTCATAACAGTCATATAAAATGTTGCATTTGCTGTCGTAGAAGATTATGAAAAGAGATGCCGTAAAACCACTCGTGAATACAAAAAGGAATTAATTGGTAACTGCATGTGAAGACCTCTCAGCAGGTTTTGAACAAACATTTGCATGACCGATTAAGCCAACAAAGGAAACTGCGTAACTAGCTCAGGATATTAGAAAGGCAACAAAAGCAATGGCGGAACAAGAAGCAGCGCTAGCAGGAAGAGAAGAACCAGGTCCAGTTTTGTAAAATAGCTAAACACATAAATGATATATAGAAAGCAACAAGGGCAGCTCCAGAAACTATTGTACAGTTGTCTGGGTCCAAGAAGAGAAGATTTTGGTGGCCAAGGCAATGGTACCACCAAGCTTAAGCCACTTGTACCACTACCTGCTATACTTAACGAGCTTGGCCATCAAAAAATCGAAAAGGATGTTGTAGAATTTGCAGATAATTTTATCAGTGAGGAAGCATTATGTAACTGAAGAATATAAAACCCGTTCCAATAAAGCAGTCGCCACACATTGGGCTGCGTGTGTATATATGGGGAAGTTTATAAAGCCCACTCAAAGGGGCGATGAGTGTGAGGAATTTAACAATGTGGTCAAAAATTATAAAAGTCTACTCAGGAGACCAGAAGATGAGGAACAGTAACCGGAACAAGTCCAATTTTCTACACAGGAAGAACCACAGTGGTGGGTGGAGTAACAATTTAAAAAAAATGAGAAGACCTTAGTGGACTTTGTGATCAAATGACCTCACACATCAATTGGAAACACTTGTGGTATCAATTTGTGTGGTCACTAATGCACCAGAAGTCATTAATGAGGCCACATCAATTTGTCAGTGATTGCTCACCAATGACATCATGGGCAACAGAAACATCGTGCATTGATGCATGAACTTATTGAAGATATAAGTGATATATAATATGACACCAATGATAAGTTATGAGGCGGTTTTTCACAAAAAAATCTATGCTGCGATGCAACATGTTGTTGAAAGTACAATCCAAAGCGTTACCTCGATTATCACAATCTCATCAGTGAAACCAGAATTCAGTGTGACTTTTTCTACACCTGTTACTGCTGGGGAATCATGCATACTTGAGATCACACTTGTGTTGCTGCGAGTTTATTACAGTTTTCCTAATATTTTCACGAGATTGTGGAACAGGTTGGGGTATGTTGAAGCTTCATACAGTCAATGATGAGGTCTGACGAAGGATTTCAGTATTGACTGGTAAAGACTCGAAAATTTCTATGCATGAACATGAACCCACGCTGAGCTCCACCATCGCAATATTGTAGTTAGTTCACATTGGACCGTTGTCGTTGAGAACAATTCTTGATTGGCCAAAAGATATTCTTGAAAATGAACAATGTTTACGTGCATGACCTAAGGGACTGGATATAATCATATTGTGCCTGACATAGTCAGAATTACCTTAGTGATGCAGATGAATTTAATCTGTGATGCCATCAGTGGTAATTATGAAAGTTAGTCTGACTCAACAGGCTTAGGTTTTGGAGGCATAACCGCGCCACTATAGGACTCTACCTGCTTGCTTGGGCCTCCTCATGTTCATTGTTTATTAATGCTAATAATCCATATGTTTCACAACATGTGTGACTTGCTTGCCAAAATGGGCAAAAATCTTGGGGAATAGAGGATGTGACATGTATCCTGGATAAAAACTCCAAACACCCTATTATGATACTATTGAAAGAAACATCAGTCTTTAAGACAAGGTACGTATGTATGTATGTATGTATGTGTGTATGTATGTATGTATGTATGTATGTATGAGCATTTAACAGCACTTTAAGCACAGTATTTTCAGTATTGTGCCAACATGCATCAGAAATACTTGAAAGGAAATTTAAATATTGAAAGTAGTGTCAGAAATGAATGTAGGCTGCAAAATGGTTTACTCGGTTGAATGCTTTTTACTTTCAGATGTTGGTTTAAATGAAGTTTCTTGTTTCACATTCCTTGGAGATATATACATCCTACTTCTTTTTTTCGTTCATGCAGAAAAGAAAAGAGAAGGTCCGATAACAAAGGAACAAAATTGGAGTTTAATTGCTGGACTGACCACCTTGGGTACTGTTATAGTGCTGGCAGTGATTGTAGTCTTAGTAATTGTACTTTGCTGGGGGCGGATAAAGGACTACAGGAACAGCAAAAGAAAATGGAAAAATGTTCAAGGTATTTAAATTACAAGAAATGATTCATTTTGTAGTACTGATATTTTTTAAATAAAAGAACATTCTGACATCTGTATCCAATGTATCCCAGATTGTATGTGAAGATACATGATAAGAAATATAAAATGAAACAGATATGATCAAAACAGGTCAGCCATAACAAATTCAGTCAGTAGTTTAAGTGCTTTATATACAAAATTATTTTTTTCTGTCCAATGAATGGAAGGTATATTCATCTATTTCAGTGGAAGAATTAAATTAAATGTTTGCAAAAATAAACAATCTGTAAATAACACAGTGCAGGGTTCAACCCTCTCTCCTAACAGGGCTTCATCCTGGAACCTAAAACCTTGTTTTCATGCTGGAACCTAAAACCTTGTTTTCATTTTTGTTTTCAAAAACAAACAACTAATGTGATCATGCTCGTCTGGTTGATGTGGATGGTTTTGATTTTACAAGCAAACTGAGAGATGAATGGTGAGAATTTTGAAGGGATAAAAGCATGTGTATGTGCCCAATCACACGTTTCCAAAAGTACAGAGATAACATATGCCAGTCAAATGTTAATTGGCCAAGTTGATTTTTCTTCTTTGCCTGTTCCTTCTTTTTCCTTACTATTACTAATTTATCTTCAAAGTATGATTCTTTATGGAAAATGATTTATTTTGCTCTCCCAAAAGAATGCAAATTTGTTAAAACACGGATGTTTCTTAAATTCATCTACACTTAAAAGGTATGTACATTATGCAATATTTATTTCAAAAACACTATTCCCCTTCGATATAACTTTCTTTTAGGAAAATTAACTCTTAAAGAGTTCCTCATTCTACAATTTTTAAAAATATTTTGTTTCCAATAGAATTGATGGATGTCGACGATGATGAGGAAATATTTCAGTTGCTGAATAAAATGCATCCAGGTATGTAGCAGTTTATACCTATACAATTTTGGTAGCAGCAAATGTAGCATGTTTTAACTGTAATATCATCAATGACATTTACAGTTTGTAATTTAGTAACTGATACAGGATATATTAGCATAAAATAGCAACAACTACAGATGAGACTAATGTGCAAGTTTGCACAAATGATCAAGAAAAGCTAAGTGAACAACAAATAACATTTTCATATTTTATATTAGCAGTGTCTTTGCAAGCTGAAGGATTATGGTCAAATGGGCACAAGGAGTTGTAGGACTGTACTTGGTACTGAAAAAAGTGTCAGATTTGTGGTTTGATGAAACGATTGTCAACTGGGAAAACAAAGTGGGTGTTGCCTTTACAGGTATAGGGTTTATTGGTCCACTTAAACTGGCAGATAACTTAGTAAATAGTACTTGGGAATTAGATCTGGCTTATGAAAAAGGAAAATATAAATCAAAATAAAATTTTCATTGCATCAAACCAGACAGTGTTATTCAGGAAAATGTAGAAAATAATACAGTAACACCTGTTATGAGAGACCGCCTCTTCTGCCAACAAAAAATGGTCTCTCAAGACAGGTGGTCTCTCATAGCAGGTTTGTACAAAAAGACCAGTTTCCAAGGTCCAGTTTCAGAACAGTTTAAAGAAAAATAACCACAATCACTGTACATAATTATATTTTTATTAATCAGCTTGCTAAAATATTGTATGATTCTCTAAAACCAAAATTATATAGCAGTAAATACACTTCTATATTTGTGTCAGTTTATTTGAAGTCACATATATTACATATGAAACATGATGCATTTACTCCTTTTCCTTTATAAAACAAATTTGTTTTACGAATGTATTGCATGCGAGATAGCTGCCTTTTTCACTTGTTATTACAATAATTATTTTCTAGCCATAAAATTTTCCTTTTCGTCCAAAAGGACAATTCTATTTCACTGCTCTAAAATATGTTATACATGTGCATTACATATGAAATAGTTTTATTGTTGTTGTTGCAGATGCGATGGACAGAGGTAAGTTGAAACTATTAATCAAATCCTGCAAACAATTCTCACTTGATGGTTTAATAGACAGTGACCTTATTCACAACCAGGCAATACGGATTAACTCTAAAGACAATATACATGACCACTTCGTCAATTTTGGCTCTATAATGGCAATTCGTGACATGTACATTAGCCTGGTTTATGGATTGTAGCATCTATCACCCTAGCCACAATCCTTTTTTTTTTTTTTTTTTGATAGAACAATCATAAAGTAATCAAGCAGTCAACAACATCATTTACAGATGAGTTATATCCCCTTTGCTGATTCTAGTTACTTTGTTAACACAGCATAAACATGTTTTAACCTTGAATAAATTTCAGCCAAGTTTATTATGCTGCTTTATATTGATGAGACCTTGAGTGAGTTGATTTCAGGCATTTCATCACATCATTAACAGTAGGTATGTGGTTTTATCCTGTTACATTTACACCATACAGTGTGGCTTTTAAAATCGTTTTCCGACCCATGCCCAGGAGGAGGTTGCACCTGCCCGTTATATTTGTCAGCAGGCATATCCTGTTACATTTACACCATACAGTGTGGCTTTTAAAATCGTTTTCCGACCCATGCCCAGGAGGAGGTTGCACCTGCCCGATTTGCAGGCATTTTGGCTCCTGTTTGCCCATCCCTCTGACTATGGTTTCCACATCATCAACTTTGTTGGGTTTGAAAGTCAGTTTAATTTAAAATATTTCATGACATAATTTATATCATTTAGAGGAGTTATGGCCTGGACCTTATTTTCAGCAGCATATCTTTACGAAAGAGTGTTGGATTTCAACTAAATTTATCATGCATCCTTATATTGTTGGACCTTAGATCACTTGAATATGAATCATTCAATGTTATCACTTTTGAAGCATTCAGGGTTACCTTTTTAGAAGAATCATTGCCACCGATTGTCCATTTTGTCCAAACTAGATGAGCAAAGTGTAGTGAGTGGGGTCCTTATATAGACTTTAATTGTTAACCACCCTAGGAAAATGATGTTTAATAATTACTGTTAACTAGATTAAAACTGGAACAAAATATATAGGCAATTAACTCATTTAGCCTCGATACAGTTGATAAAAATGCAGTTTTATGGTGTGTAATTTACGTTAAAATCAACTTTGGAATTTATTATTTATTGGTATTATTTTCAGCAATGAAGGAAGTTTCACGCAATATATACTCGACGTACATGAATAGTAAAGAGCTTGACCTACAGAAGATCAACACAGCAAAGATCGCTTTAGAGAACAGTGAAATTCAATACATTTTGACAGAAGATCCACAAACCAAGGTATCTAACCCATCATATCGGCAGTGTATGTATCTTAACGGTGAACTGTTAAAACTTTTAATATTACAGGGGGACTTGGGCACTGGGAAAACTACATGGTGTCGAAAATTTGTAAAGACCTGGTGTGATGCTCATGCATTGCAAGACTATGGAAAATCGATTACAGATGAATCTGAAAGTATTCAAACCCTGAAACCATTCCCACTTTTGTTTTTGGTGTCTCTGAGAAATGTGAGAAAAGAGCAAAACTTCAAGGACATAATTAAACAGCAATGCCTGATGGGCAGGGATACTCAAAATGGACAGTTCTATGATGATTTAGACAGTTTGATGAATGAACAACCCAAGAAATTTATATTTATTATCCATGGTGTGGATGAAGCAGATACAGATGTTTCTGTTTTGAATGAAATTATTTCTAAGACAAAGAATAGTTTGACAATACTTACTTGTCGTGACTGGAAACCCCTGCAGATAAAATATGGTATCAAAGAAAAAGATTATCAGCCTATGGCAAAAATGTCATTTAAACACATCAGTGAAGAGAATTTAGAGTCATATGCCACCTGTATATTTAATAATTATAACTATCCAGAAGATGCTTTCTCTGAGTTCAAGAAATTGATTAAAAGGAATCATCTGGAAAAACTTTTGGAAAAAGCATACTTCATAGAGCCACTTATCAATATTTGGCATAAAAGTGGTTCATTGCCTACAGACGATGCAGAGGTATGTTTGTGTTTAATTGAGGATAATTTGAAAGAAAAGAGGGAACAGCTAAAGGAATATGCCACATTAAATCTTGATCTGAATGTGGCCGAATTTATACCTAAAGCAATTGGAAAGATTTTCGTTATCAAGTATGGAAAGGTTTTGCATGGCCTTGGAGAGGTTGCTCACCGCTGCTTGCAGAACATGGAACACAGTGACATTTTCTTTGAGGAATCATTGATGAAATGTACACAGATTTTTGAAAGTTGGGTAACTAAAATATGTGTAGAAGCTAAGCTTGTGTCAGTAGCCCCTCTTGGCATTATGGATACAGTAAAGAAACGTCTGTGTTTTCAAGAGAGCACAATGCAGTGTTTTCTGGCTGCATTTTATTTAGCTTGTGGGATGAAATCTCATGGAAAAAGCATACAGAGTGGTAACAATGAACTTATCATCCAAGCATTTTTGACTAGTCTTGCACCCAGTCTATGTCAGAAATCTCTTCCAATCCATGTGTAAATCTGTTTCAGGAAATCAAATTAGGCATTTGTACATACTTTTAAACTGTCATTGTAACTTGAGAATTGAGATATATAGATAACTTTGTGTTGTATTCTTAAATATTTTGAGTTACTGCAGTAAGAGCTTAACATACTGTTTGAATTATGATGAAAATTTGATCAGCTAGCTCAGGATGAATATTAAAGGTGACTTCTTTTTGATCATATCCGAACAGAGAAAATAATACTGCAGAGCAAAATTATCTTTTACCAGCGCTTGCACTGGACTTCAACAGGTATAAAAAGCTGGATGTACGTGTAAGGAACCCATTACTACTTCTTTATAGGTTGTCACACTGAAATGTTATCATTGACTGACCCAAATTTATAATTTAAACATGTTCAGTTTAAATGACAGCAAGTAAGTGAAACACCCTGCAGTATTCTTTGAATAACTATTCATTATCTCTTACTAGGAATGCATGTAAAGTAAACAGTGTGGATCATGTCTGCCAGTAGTTGCAGCAGTACTTGTCCTGTACCCTCAACTGTTGCTTGAGATATAGAATGCATAAAAGCCTATAGCACTCATTCTGTCATTAAAGATCCCCATCTGATACAGTTCTAAACCAATTTATATATATATATATATATATATATATATATATATATATATATATATATATATATATATATACCACATACATTAAAAAATAACATGCATTTAAAGTGTTGGTATAAAGCAATTTGATATCCCAATACTATTGGTATATCAAATTGTGATATGAGCAATAATGCGCATATAGAAACATTATGCCTGCTGTTGATTCTAGGCCTATCAATCAATGATGAATTTCCACTCAATAACCATTAGTGACGTATGAAAATAACGATAAAATGTATTCATAATCCCATTTATCTAAATTAATTTAACATGGTACACAATTTGATCACAATCCTTTCTGCTTTCCATTCCCCCTCCCTCATGCATAAGAGACAAATACGCAGAAATCTGGAGTGAGAGCAAAAATGAATTTGGGCTGGATGAAAACCTTAAAATGAACTTAGCCAAGTTAAATACCATAACATTTAAAGCATTGGCATAAAGCAATTTGATATACCAATACTATTGATATATCAGATTGTGATCCGAGCAATAATGTGCATATAGAAACATTATGCCTGCTGTCGATTCTAGGCCTATCAATCAATGATGAATTTCCACTCAATAACCATTAGTGACGTATGAAAATAACGATAAAATGTATTAATAATCCCATTTTCTAAATTAATTTAACATGGTACACAATTTGATTACAATCCTTTCTGCTTTCCATTCCCCCTCCCTCATGCATAAGAGACAAATACGCAGAAATCTGGAGTGAGAGCAAAAATGAATTTGGGCTGGATGAAAACCTTAAAATGAACTTAAGCCAAGTAACCTACAATAATATGGTTCATCGTAATGGTATGTGTACACTTTCCTTGGGAATGATCTACTTTTTATATAATCACTGATACAAAGTTGCAGTTGCCTGTGAACACTGTATGGTAAATTGGTTAGTTACGAGGAACACATACTGTACTGTATTTAATGCTTTGTTGTTCTGTTGTTTTTTCAAACATGTTATAAAGTTTATTATTAATTAAATATGACTATGTCCAAAGGCCCCCCCTCCCCCATTCTCACTCTCTCTCTGGACCATCGTAGCAAGATACGGGCAAAAATTAATGAAAAGATGATTGTATGGTATTTTTGCTTGTGTCATATGATGATGTCTGTGATCTCTGGACCTATGAATGATGGTAGAAGTCAAACCAACCAATGGAAAAGTAAGCGAGAGATAGGGAAAGGAAGAGAGAGAAACAATTTTATGATTGGTAGTAATGCAAAGCAGAATAATGACTTAGATCAACTGAAAAAAACATTAAAATATTTTAATTATGTCTTGTTGGTTCATCATTTCACTAAGTTTCTATTCCACACTAATTTCCACACACCGGTACGTGGATAGCTGAGTGTTCACTGTGTTCAAGAAGCTAACGATGTGTTTGTAGTGCTCTACTTTTTCCATTAAAACATCAATCATGTTTAAATCATAAGTGTGTCTTATATTGATTTAATCAATGTGAATGAAAACAGAAACTCAAAAAAGAAAACAATCAACTTATCAATTTGCAGAGGTGATTGTGAATAACTACAAAAGACATAGAACTACATTTTGTAGCAGATGCACTCTGTAGGGATGTGAAGAGTTCATTCACACGGTCAGTACACAGCTGCCTGTAGTGAAAATCTTAACTTCATTCGAAGGGCGAATATGTGTATTTGTATGTGATATAAATAAAATATATGTATAGTATGTACACTGTATCAATGACATACCACTCGTCGTATAAATTTTTCATTGAAATGAAACCCAGCAAACCTCATTTTCTTTCAAAGAAAAATTTATACATCTCATGGTATATCAATAATGCAGTGTGCATAATATATATATATATATATATATATATATATATATCTATATATATATATATATATATATATATATATATATATATATATATGTATGTAGACACACAAATTTCATTGGATTATAAGTAAGCAATAGAAAACAAATTACATGCAGCAATGGCATATACTGTAATTATATATATTTGTTATCCTTGTAACTTGAAGTCAGCCAGATCTGCCTGTTATTCATCATCCATGTGAAAGAAATAAGCTGCCATATATGGACATCTTTGCCTCATTTGTGTAAAGTGTAGGTGGATTGTTAAATTTATTTCCCTGTACCTTATTTTCTGTCTTTTTATATGTTGATACAGATGATTTATGTTTACATAGGTTACAGTGTTTCTTGATCATAATACAAATGCCTCACTCAGATATTTTGCCTTCTTCTGTGCTATTTATTTTAAGTATTTGTTCGATGTGCATTGTCAGTTTCTCAAACCATACATTCTTATAACTAGACTGAACAAAAGTCTGGGTTGATGTAATTGGTTGGTATAACAACATCTAAGTAAGATAATAATAATAATAATAATAATAATAATAAAAGTAAATCATTGAACTACCTATGTCTTCATAGAGGCTGTATTTCAATGCTGATAAAAGAATAAAGATCTGTGAATAGCTTTCAATAGGAAAATTTGAAATCAGCATTTATAGCTTTCTTCGGAGAATACTGCTTGAACAAAGATGATAAATATTCTGTATGAAACTGGTGTAAAATTGCACATTTATTTATCACAAATTTAATGATCTATGGCATTTGCTATTAGAATGAAATCAGAAGATCTTCTGCAATCATAACATTTCTTACATCTTTAGAACCCAATAATCATATGAGATTTAAAACACAATCAGGCATAGTAGTTTTGGTAGAGCTACTTCGACATGATTTGATACATTAATGGGACAGGACCTAGATTGTAAACTGTCGAAAATAACAAATCTTCCAGCAGATGATGAAATAAGAGAAAGAAGTGTGCAAAAATATGTTAAGCATCATATGTCCTTATCATTTTACAGTACTTCACCTTTAAACATGTTAATCTTTGAATTTTGTAATACATTTTAGCAAAAGCCCATCATCTCTCCTAGAACAATCAGTCATCTTTGGAGTTGTTTGAGTGTACTTGACATCCCCACGGGGTATAGTTCATTGTGTTTTCTTACGGTATATTGCAAGGGTTGTTTCCATTGATTTCTTGAATTAGATAAGTCTGGATTTCACTTTCAAATGCGTGATATACAAAGTTAATTATAATACCAGTTATAGCCTGCAGGTCAAAGGGAAAGGTTAGAAGATCTGCAATTAATTTAACCCTTGAGCAAAGTGAAACCGTCTCTAGATATGTCAGACTCGCCTAATTTCACATGCTGTGTATTCTTCTGAAATGTTAACTCTTACACATGGCACTGGTTTAATGTCATTCTCCTAACAACTTAAGACTGTCTGACCCAGTAACTGTGTCATATTTAATGTTGAGGTGTCGATAGGAAGATGCTTTCCTCAGTTATTACATATTATGATACTGTTCTTGATGCAATTCATTTTTTAGACCAACATTTAAACAAAAAATGCACCGTAAGGATTCTTTTATGGAAAAGATACAAATGTTTAAGTTCTTTTTGTTGTTTTGCTTATTAAATTTTCAGTCCTTTTCTTATAATTTTAAAATGAACCACTCAGGTGGCCTAAGTGCTTAGAGTGTCTGCCTCGGAGGCGGGAGATCGAGGTCAAACCCCAGTCAAGTCATACCAGAGACTTTTAAAAATGGTTCAAACAGCTGCCTTGCTTCACACTCAGCGTTAAGAGGTTAGTGGTAGGACTGGTCAGCCTGGTGTCAGTATAATATGACTGGGTTGGACATGATGCTATAAATCTACTGCATGATGCCCAAGTACTAAACATTACTATAAACTGCCACACTGCATTCATCTTAGTGATATGGCTAAAATTGTTAAAACTACATTAAAATTCAAAATCACACAAAGATAATTTTAAAAATCTATAATAAAAATGACCATGACACTGGTTGACCTCATACTCTCCAATGCACACACACACACAGAGATTTTACTTTCATGATAACCTTTTTAATAGGTCTGCACAGTGTGGGTTGTGTAGTCACTGTCTCCATGTCACATATGGCTGATATCATAGCCTTTTGTTTTTAAGGAATTTATATTTGTTCTCTATGGTATATTACATTATCTGTTATAAGCCTGACTTTTAAAATTAATTTCCTGGTCAATCTCCAATATGATGCAATTGTTTTATGCAAACCAGAAGATGCAGTTGTATGAAATACCACCAAAGATGAAGGATTTTTTGATGGCAGTAATTTTTGTTGTTTGTTCGATAGTTCAAATCTAAAATATTTTTACATAACTATTCTTAAAACAAATGCATATACAAGCACTATTTGTAGTTGAATCATAATAAGAGATGAATAAATAACATTTTTCCAAAAGTTATATATACTCATTGTTATGTGTATTTTATCTATATTGTGTGCTTAATGTTTGTCCATGATTGTAAGTTGTACTTCAGATTATGGTCACCTGTAAACAGAAAGCACGCCGTATTTATAGTTAGGCAGGTTTTATTTCCCCATTGGATTTCTTCACATCCTGTTACGATCTATGTCAAGTGAAAATGTATATAAATAGGGATTTGATAAACAAATAACTGATTCTTGTTTTAGATAAGTCTGTGGGAATCCATTTTTGAACAAGAGTTTACAGTTATTTGTTAAAATCGATATAATTCAAGAGGAATTATTTTTTTTTTTTTGTATGTGTTATATAAATCCCTAATATATGTAATATTATGATCTACAGAAATATAATTAATTTAGTATTTATTTTCCCATGTATGTGTCTCAAATCACTATTAGGAAAAATACCAAAATTATTACAGATTTTTTAAAATTGTTTTAGATTTATAATATTGTTGCATAGAAAGCTTATACATCAAATACTGGTATCTTACATTCTTAGTAGATAGGAGATATATGGTGATTTTACTATCTTGGGTATGCTTTAATCTGACATGCCAATAAAATAGTCCATATCCAGATGTATGCCATCCATATTGGCCCAGGTTAGTTGATTTTGGTAGAATTTCACATAACACTGTGCTCTGTATCTGTTTATTGTATGTTCATTATAAAACTTTAAATTGTGTTCATCAGAAATGATTTTTGGTCTGTGTAAAATAGTTGTCTTCTATGTTGTATATATTTATTTCATTAAATTCATTGGCTACATTAACTTTGGTTATTTTAATTAGCAAATTTAATGAATTAAACTGAATTGCTGGACAAGTGTAAGGTGACAGGATTGTAATTTTTAAAAACACTTTTGTACATTATTTATTTATGTAAGGTTAAAATGTGTATTTTATTGTTATAGCATAGTGATTCAAAACCTTTTAGGGTATCTGAATGGTTTAAAGTTTGAATGTCTAATTGTTCGTTTCTTGAGATTAGTTTTCTGAGTTTATTTGGTTAGTGCTAATAATTGTCAGTTAATAAATGGATTTTGTACTACTACACATCTCCACCTATCTATCATCCTTTAAGGGGGCTTATGATATCTGTCTACAAACGTTTGGAACTGACAGCATATTACTGCCTTGACTGATGATGGTTCAGTGCTGATAATTGTCAACTATCACTTGGATTATTATAATTAACAGCTGATATTTGATTGTTGTACAGACAGTAGGAAACTGAAATTATAATTGTATAATTAAACCTGACTGTTATATGTAGCTGTACATACTTAAAGAATTTGGGCTTCAGGTGCTCTGTTGTCTCTTTTTTGTGTACCCTCTTTCTGGCTACCAATTCGAACTTTCCTGGGCCTTAAATACCATATTTGTGGAATTTTGCTGGAAAACCGCTGAAAGTTGGAAGACTGTTGGAAAAGTGTTGGATGTTGGAGAGCTTGAAAAATTGTTGGAAAATCCTAACTCTCTTTGAGACTTTAAATCTATGTAAAAATAATTATTATTGCCAACTGTAATAATATACTTGTTGAAATTATCATCAGAGGAAAATTCTTTTTTGAAAATTTAACCAAAATCCGTTGCTGAAGCGCAGTTTGGTAACTCACACCTCCCTACATACGGCTGTACTGTATTAGACGTATCTTCCGCATGCTCAGTGAATGATTAAACAGCAGTGGCAGCAACCTAAGAAAGCTATATGTGATGGACCAAATGAAGGATCCATGACATTTATTAAATATCATTTCCAGTAATTGAATGTGATCTATGCAATCTCACCCATGTCAAATTTGCAAATGTGTCATTCGAAATTGTCAGTAGGTCAGACATTCATGTACACATTGTATGTACGGTAATCAGCTGATAGTTCCAGTGACCATTATTATTTTTAACTGCCACTAATTTTCTTTTTGAAAAAACGTTCCTGCTGGAAAGCAAAATCAGTTGTGTAGTAATTGTGGTGATCATATATGTAGTTGATTATAGTGTTTCACAAACTCAGTTCCCGTAAAAACTTTGAAAACTCCATCTCTTATAATATATATATATATATATATATATATATATATATATATATATATATATATATATATATGCAATAAACTGACAACGAACAGTGCAAAACTAGTATCTAACTAGCCTGAGCGCTTTCGACTCTTAATGAGTCTTTTTCAAAGGCATATACAAAACATAGACAAGACAAACAAATAAAACAGAAAAACCGTAGTGTTTGCAAAACTTTACATGGCTGTTTCTACAGGAATTAAACCTTTAAATTTATTATGTTTCAACTAGTTTATATCAACTTGTTGCGGATGCTGGAAAATATTTTATTGACCTAGAAATCGATGAGCCATAACGACATCTGTTATTTTATGTACATTTATGTAAGCGCAAATTATATCCCGGATATTTCATTGTTATAGTAGTAATTGTAGGCTATTAAGCAAATTTAGAGAATTATTTAAAAGAAAATGTGTTGGCTGCAAAAGATAATTTTATTTGTGCATGGCTGTCTTTTTCTAGTCTTCTTGGTTTAAACCGCTTGGTTTCAATGTTCTAAGGCGGCGTATCCAGTAAGATTCCTTTTCTTTCCTGGTTTTGGAACTCCAGTTGGGGTTGTGAGCAATTGCAATAAGTGTTATATCACTGAAAGTGTGGCCAGGGGAGGAGAAGTGTTCTGCGACCGGGCTTCTGTACAGCTTCTTTGTCATCCAATCAGATCTATGAAGGTTGATCCTTTGTGTAGCTTTTCAGTTTCTCCGACATACTGAAGGCTACAGATCTTACATGTGATGAGATAAATTACATTCTCTGTTTTGCACGTTTTGTTTGGACCATGTATGTTTATTTTTTCTCAAGTCACTGTGCTAGAAATTGTCCTGGTCTCTATCATATGTTGACAGGTTTTGCACCTTTTATCACCACAGGGGCCAGATTGACTAGGGTGGTCTTGATTAGTGATTCGCTTTAGCTTCGTCTTGACTAGGATGTCCTTGAGGTTTTTTGGTCTCCGGAAGGCTACTACAGGCTTGTTAGGGAGGATTCATTTTAGTGCGTCCGACGATTCCACGATGGGCCAGTGTTTACTGATGATTTTACCTACATTGGGGTTGTCTGGATGGTAGGTCAGGATAAATGGTATCCTATCAGCCTTTCCCTTCTTTCCATATTTTAGTAGGTCATCGCGGTTTGTTTGTTTAGCCCTTTGGGTTGCCTCTGCAATCAGGTCTTTGTCGTAGCCTCGGTAAATTGAATGTTTAGATAGCTCTTCAGACCTTTTTAGGAATGTTTCATCATCAGAGCAAATTCTGGGTATCCTTAGTGCCTGGCTATATGGAATATTCCTAATGCAGTGTTTTGGATGACAGCTGGTTGGGAGGAGATACAGGTGTTTGTCGGTTGGTTTTGAGTAGATGTTTGTATGGAGTTTGTTTTCTAGCAGTCTGGTTATTGTGTCCAGGAAAACGTGGTTTGAGTTGGAGACTTCTGCCGTGAATTTTATTGAAGGATGGGAGTTGTTTGCCTCTGATATGAAATCATCCAGACTTTCTCGTCCATGTAGCCACTTCATTTCTATATCATCGATAAATCATACCCACTGGTATGGTGTAAGCTCAACCGATGCTAAAAGTTGACCCTCCAGTTTTCCCATTAAATGTTGGCATACGAAGGGGCCATTTTTGTACCCATTGCGGTTCCATTGATTTGGAGGTATTTTTCTTCATTAAATTCAAAGTTATTGAGTATTAGGACAAGCTCCAGGAGTTGGACTAGGAAGTGTGTGGGTGGATTGTCTACAGTTCTTGTTTCCCATACTTCTCTACACGCCTGTATCCATTCGTTGTGCGGTATGTTAGTATACAAAGATGTGACGTCTAAGGAAACGAGCAATGTATCTGACAGTAATGGTTCACATGCTTTGCTTTTTATGAGGTAATCTGTCGTGTCCTGAAGATATGATGGTAATTTGTGGGCATGTGGTCTCATAAAATGATCCAAATATTCTGATATCCTTTCTGTGGGATGCCCATTACCGGAGATTATAGGTCTGCCCGAGTTTCCTTGTTTGTGGATTTTAGGTAGAAGATAAAATCTACCCGCCCTTGGGTTTTCTGGGCTTAAGTAGTTTCTCGTTTGCTGGTATATGTACCCGATTTGGTACGCCTCGTCAATAATATTAGTGATGGTTTTTGAATATTCCAGTGTTGGATCATGGTCTAGTTTTTGGTAGAACCTAGCATCACTTGTCTACATGCTTTACTAATATAGTCTTCCCTATTCATAATGACCACAGCGAAACCCTTATCTGCGCGCTTAATTATGATGTAATTTCTGCTTTTCAGCGAGTGTAGGGCATCTGTTTCTTCTTTTGTCAAATTAGAGTATCTGTTAGTATAGCTGATGTGTCTGGAAGTGTCGATTTCAACTGAGTTGATAAAGGCTTCTAGATTTGGAATTGAACTTTTTGATAGGGTCCAATTACTTTTCTTTCTGAAGATGGGTTGGTCGCAGCTTATATTTTCCTCTGATTTATTTTGCATTGCAGCCAATAAATATTTCTGTCATAAACATGAATCATGTAGAAGAATGTAGTATTTATTTAAGTACATGTAACTATTATATCAGGTATCAAGTTTATCCCATAATTTACAGAGAGAAGAAAAAACACTTTCAGAAAGAGAACATGATATTATGCATGGAAATCTATTACAATTCTTTGAAGTATATTTTTACTTTATTCTACGAACAACAGTAGTTTCAAATTAATACAAGAATTATTAACTCAATTATGAACACTTCGCTACTAACAATATGAACATTAGTATACATTGTCATAGAATCTTATCTTTTGATCTAGAAATGAATGAACCTCATCGTCCTCCGTCACCTCTTTGTTAACTCTGCTAGCTTTTGAAAATTGTTTGAATGTCAATGACATATGTCACAATCTTTCTTAATATAATTAGGCAATGAACTTTAAAGCGACTATACAGTATATCTGAAGAAAACGAACTATATCAGACCATGACAATAAGTTAACATTGAGTTTTGTATTAACTGACCACTGAAATATGTGGGAGAATACATGAAGCCAAATATCCATCCATTCATGCATACGTCGACGTCCATTTATTCAGATATATATATATATATATATATATATATATATATATATATACTCACACACACATACATACATATATACATACATGTTCGTTTCATCTTTCGAACTATCGACACTTAATATGTTCACACGTATGACCACTCCCATGTGGATAACCTTTAGAAGTACTTTAATATTATCCAATATATGCAAAGAGGATAAAACAGAAATAGCGGAAAACGTCTATGCAGTGAAATACTATTCTGTTAGATTGTTCCTTTATTTCTGGAGGAAAGCAGGTGATGGTTCCACATTAACTATTCTGATAAAGCTTTATATAAATATTCGGTGCAAAGTACATGCACTGCAATTAGGTACTTTTGAAAGAAAAGTGTCAGACGTATCATTTTTATATATATAACCTCTCATTCCTATGTAGTTTACATTGAGGTATGACAATATGTATGTCGGAAATGTTGGGAATTAGTAATCATTTCTTTTTTAAGTAAAAATTCATCATAACGGTCATTATATTTACATTAATTTATAGTAGTTCGGCCGAAAAAGCTCATAGAGAGAATTCGTATCGACCATGTCGATGTGCAATATGCACAAGGGCATTGTTGGCTTCTGAACATGGATGTATTCCCAAAGGGAAATATATTGACACAGGAAAAATACTGAATAGTCAGGCATTTTCATTTTGCAGGAAGAAAGATATTATGCTTCACTATAATAAGTAATTAAAACTTCCTGCCAAGGACCTACCATTAAATCGTCGCCGTCGTCAAACAAAATAGGGTATGATCCTGAAACACCCCTTACATAAGACTACTCACATATTTCACACAAAATTGCTAGCAAATTTTATATATGTTATTTCACATAAAATTGAACTGCTAGCAGTTTGTGCCTTGCACTCTACTATACCTAACATTCACACAAAATTCCAGTCCGCTATTAATAACTCGCTGTGACTTGCAGGTCAAACGTCTTATTAATAAAATGAATGCGCTATTAATAACTCGCTGCGATTATACAAAAAGTCGATTTACACACACGCTCAGAAGAGGTTAGTTTCTGATTCGTATAGTTACATCTACTTTTCATCCGTATATCTGTAAGAGCTCCGTAGCCGTGTGGTTAAAGCGTACGGACAAACGTTAGATCGACTAGTGGAAACGACTTCATGGGTTCGAGTCCAGAAAAATGCGATAGACATATTGTCTTGCGTTCCGCGACAGAAGCTATGATAATTAGAGGAGCGCTTCTGAGCATTGAAAAAGACGAGATATACTTGTACGGGTAATTCTAAAATTATAAAAATTAACTCCAGGTGCAACTCGCTTGGCACCTACGAACCTCAAAGCGCCCGAGCTTCGCTTAGGTGGTGTAATATATTACAAACTCTCTCGTTCTTAGCGATCCAACAATTGCAAGATTGAAAATCGGTCTGGACAGCCCTCTGAATCTCTAAAATTTCATTTCGCACTTAGCGATTCACTAGGGGGTATGTTTACGCATTTTGAAAAAACAAATATAATAATTACCCAAGATGAGAGATATCCAACGTCATTCAACCTGGTCGTCAGGTACTCCCTTTTGCCATTTTTTTTTTAACAGTATGGTGGCTTTTACTGTGATTTATATTTCACACAAAATTTTTACTATACCAAACATTCACACAAAATTTTACTATCCTTATTTTTATATGTGATTTTACATAAAATTTACTGAGTACTGTTTTTCGTATTTCGCAACTCTGTTCGGTATCATATCTACGAGTAAATCGTCTTTGACTCGCAGTTCCTGTATCAGATCTAGCATGATAAACTTTTCAAATCGGAGATAAGCTCGAAGTGGATTAAGAATTTTATTGCAAGTCGCTATTGCTATTTTACATGAAGTATTTTTATTCTCGTATTTTGGCTCGATCTTTTTATTTATTGTTGATAATGCAATACCTATCCCCGACACTATTAACAATAATGGGTTTGCGGTTCCGCCGCCTGAAGCAATTCCAGCCGTCGTTAGTAATATTGGAATATAATTCAACGCGCTTATTATTCTGCTGTAATATTTTCTGGCGCGTCTGATACAATAAAGTTTTGTATGATAATGTTTGTAGTATTTAATCAGCTCGTCTCTATCGTTGTCTTGGAAACGAGATGAAATATGATTGAAGTCTATTATTTCCTTTTTCGTCATTATAAAACTGTTTCTGTAATTATTTCAATCGCCGTAGTAAAACTATTTTCAGTTGGAACCTCATCGATCAGAGCACTAAATATTGTATTAACAGGATCGGCAAGACACTCTCTGTACTTATACACTTCAGATGAGATATCATCATATCTGATATCTGTTAAAACTGAGGATGAAAATGTACGGTTAAAATGTGTTGGTATTTCAGTAATATAATTTACCCTATCACGATAAATATCTTATGTTTCATCGATATAACTAACAACATAAGATAACTGCTCCAGTTTAAAATTTTTAAGTACTAGATGCTGCCTGAGAATTGCATATGCTGTTGCAAAACTTAAAAGACCGCGAATATCAGCTTGCTTTATATCTATGGCGGATAGATTTAGGTATCCAGCAATCAGCTCTTTGATATTTTTCTCTCAGTAACTTTCCATCTTCTTTTTTATAATTTTTTAGAACTATTATGTATTTCATAATCTTTATCAATAAGAGGTTTCACAGTTGAAATTTCGTCAAGCAGTTGATAAAATATATCTCGTTCGACATCATCATATAACTCAATCCTGCACTCAATTTCTGATACTGCGTTTAGTGCAGCATTAATGTAACATACGTCATACCTTTCTTTATCGCCGGTGAGAGAGTCTATCACAACTAGATATGATGTTGTTAGCAGGTTATTGTCAATACTGTTATCTACTATTTCTAACAGCGTCTTTTTATCGTAATTGTCCATACCGAGTACACGAAATACTAGACGTTTAGCAAATGTGTCCTTGAGCTTATGATTTTTAAGAAACTTGTGTTTCCTTGTTTCAGCTAGTTTGTCAAGCTAGTCGTGAAACGTCTTTAGTCGCTCTTGCTCTGGTTTCTTGCCACCATGAAATTTAGTTTTCACAAGGTTAGATTTGTAAATAGTCAAAACGTTTTCTTTATATAGCTCAGGCAGTGTATTTATCAAATATTTTTCAACCTTTAACCGCAGCTCCTCACACTCGCTTACAGGACAGTATTTACTAATTATAGCAAAGTCTCTGATCGCATATTTCAGTAGAGGGCCTCTCATTCCTGAAACTCTAGCAAAGTTATCACTGTTCTCGATTAAAACCGAGGGAACGTAAAAGTTAATGTTTTCATTCGAGCAATTATATTTATCGCTCTTGCTTTCTCAACACTCTCTGGGTTTAGCGAATCAAAATCGGCTATTTCAATCTCCGTTTTCGGGTTTAGTATAAAATTATAAAATTATTTTGTGATTCTGATCGATGACAGCTTGCTAGCACGCCAGACCTATCCTAGGTCATCAGGAGTATATATCTGAAACACAAACAAACCTGTATATGGACTTAAAGCGCTGATAACATAAATCCGTAAATATGAGTACTTGCTTATGGTTCCTGCAGGACGAAGTGTAAATTGCTGAAAAGTAGTAGTAAAGAAAATCACCCAATAATTCCCCATACAGCTCATCCCATGTTGTATCATCATTCGATCTGTCTGATCGCAGTTCATATATGTATCCGACATTAGCATCTATTTGACCTCTTAATTTGAATTTTCCATATTGCTACGGCAGCTGGACAGTTTATTTTGATCCAAAAGTTAGATGTTTCTCCGGCTGTGATCTACTCTAACTCGCCAGATATAAGTCTGTTAAACGCAAACGCATAACTTGGATTATTCTCCGAATAATAACCTGACGCTGTTACAACAAAACCCCAACGATTATTAACAGGATCCGCGAGATGTGGATATGACCAACGCTATTTTTAGCTGTTTTGTTCTACCACCAATCGATTGCGATTGTGTAATGCTATCCAAGTACTGTTTGTTGGTAAGATCGGATGTAGAAACGGGTACATACGTAGAAGTTATCTTATTGGCGACCATATCAATCGCACATGTAACTGTACCATCAGATTTTTTAAGATAATTAGCATCTGCAGAAGACATTGTACTCCATGATGCTGCACTCATCTCAGTGTCAACATACAATTTATTTGTTAGATCAAATGAGGCGATTGGATTATAGGCCGTTGTTATTTTATTCGAGCCCATGCTTAATATACCTGTCATAGCATTACCAGATTTTGCTATTTGTGATGCAATATTCGTTGCTATGTTATCGTCGACGTAATTTTTATTTGCTAAAGCTGATACCGTGATGGAATTGCCGTAGTTGATATCTTATTCGATCCCATGTCCAGATTTCCCACCATAGTATCACCGGATTTTGCTACTCGTGATGCAATATTCGTTGCTGTGTTATCGTCGACGTAATTTTTGTTTGTTAAATCTGATACCACTGCTGGAATTGCCGTAGTTGTGATCTTGTTCGATCCGATGTCCAGATTTCCCACCACTGTATCACCGGATTTTATTACAATGTTGTCCCTGACAATAAGGACAATAACGTCAAACCGAAGCTATTAACGAAATGCATTTCCACACGGCGGGGAACAGACCGCGTTAACGAAATCTTGTGGGTTAGTTCGTCGCTGTTACTCGTTCGTTGACGTGTATATTTGACGCGTTTAGGTGTGTTTGTTTGCGTGTCGTACACTCAATGCTTGTCCGTTCACCCTCTCTGCTGCTCTGGTTTTTGTCCAAAAATTTTATCAAGTCCGTTACGAAATTGAGATCGTAGATCATGTAAATGTATTGTGATAAATCCAAAAAGGATAGCTTGCGCGTGTGCAAAGAAATTATTAAATTTAATTATATCCATGTCCCAGCTACACCAAGTATAATAAATATTTTGCAGCGTATGATTATCTACTTCGCTAAACACAACTAAAATATTGCAGTTGTCTCTGATCACTTTAGGTATTTGTGTATAGCGCTGGGTAACATAAATCACGTCAGTATTTTTATGTGTGCCTCTGGAAAATATTCTGGCAGGATTTGATTGTTTGTCGGGCATCACATCATCGTATACTACTAGATTATTAATACGTCTATCTAGGTCATCCACAGATAGAGCTTCATCAATATCGGTGATAAAATCAACGACAACGTCGCTGTCTTCTTTATACAATTATGTTGCATTTTCATTAAAATCTTTAAGTAACTTGATAACATCGTTGATCACCTACGGATGGTGCCACTAAATATAACTTATCCCACTTGAGCCATCTCATTATCAGATTAAGCAATAATTGTGTTTGACCAGACCCAGATGACCCATGTATTATCATCCTGATAGAATTTGGAAATGCTTGATGATGCTTGACTGGCCACTGCTTTCGTGTCGCTGAGATGTCAATTATATCCATAATAATAAATAATATGAATCTGTATTGTGTTCGATGCAAGGCACCCACAACAACCAGTGGATTAACAACAATAATAACAAAAAATAAAAAACACGCACTGACAGGCAAGTGTGAAAAATATGGAACGCGCAAATACAGATTTATTCCATCAAAGACAAGAGGTGATATCGCTACTTCGTTGGGAAAATTATCAAGGACTCCGTGGGCTAAATATCCAGGAGAAAAACATTTACCCAGATACAATTATTGTGGTCCTGGAACTCGACTTGATATCCGACTTGACGAACGAGATCAACCAAAACCAGGAGAATATCCAATAAATACGATTGATCAAGCGTGTCACGTTCATGTTGTTGAGTATAAAAACAAGGATTTACAACAACGGCATCTCGCAGATGTAAATTGATTCACGCGCTGAATTCTATAAGTGATAAATCTCTCAGAGAAAACTTGCTAGTTTTCTAGTAAAATCTGCGATGAAGGGTAAACTAATGCTAGGTTCTGGTAATTAATTATATAACTATTATAATGGAATCGGTTTATAGCCCAAAAGAATATTGGAGAGGTATAGCAGCGATTAGTAAACTTGCTGATGCAGCAGATGTCTCACTTTCTGTTGCTGCAAACTGGTTAGCGCTACAGGCAATATGGCAAATTTATCTACGTGCACCTAAAACAATTCAGTATGCACATTTTGATGTCAGCGCTCACAATAAGGTTCATCAAGCAGATATTTTCGTTTCACCACATGATACTATTAAAACACGTAGACGTCAATCACGCACATAAAAATTCGCGTTAACTGTCGTTGACGTTGCAAGTAGATATAAAGAAGCAGAACCACTATCAATTAAAGCAGCAACTGACGTTGCATATGCGTTTGAACGAATGAGAACACTTGCGATGGCAAAGAAGTTATTGGTGCAGCATTGATGAAGCAACATAATGCTAAAATCAGATGAGAACATACCGCAATTCATAGTGATCAGGCAATCATTGAGCGATTTAATCGAACACTCGCTGAGCGGTTATTTGCATACCAACATGCAAAGGAAATATCCACTGATGAAAGATCTCGTGAATGGGTTGAAAGATGACCAAGTGTGATAGCTGCGTTAAATAATGAAATTACTCGTGCAATTGCCATGAAACCCATCATCGCGATTACAAAGAAACATATTCCTGAACAACGACGCAATTCTCTCTCTCAACCAGTACTGGGTAATGTGACTATAAGATACTTATATGAACCTGGTGAACTTGAAGGGGGTAAAAAAGGGCAACTGATCCTATTTGGAGTGTGACTACACATAAAATTTCCAGCGTTGTTAGATCCACGGGCAGACCTGCAGTCTACAGACTAGATTCAACATCTCCTCAGCGTGGATTTGTAAGCGAAGAATTGCAAGTAATTCCTGAAGACACACAATTACCACCTAGCTCACTTTTGTTAACTGGCACCCCTACGGCAATTACACTCAAGACAGGTCAGCATCACATTTTCGCGTGTGTGACCAAGACTGCTATTAATTCTATCTATGGTGAACTGTCTTGGATTATTATTCGAATATTCCCATAACATATTACAGTTACAGCTTGCACAAGATTTATTCTGTCGCTGTTTCAGTTTCATGATAAATTCAACATCGGGATCAAAATCGCGATTGTGTTTTTGTCACATTGCTTATAATTAGATAGTTTTTTTTTTTCTTATTTCTCCATTGCTAGTAGTTTGATCATTATTTTCTGTAAAATTTATAATAACCCTGTGCAGTTGAGATATTTTTCTGACTCGAGACACTGCGAGATAAACTAAATTTGACCATTCGATTCGATCATCGATAATCCAAATATTTGTGTCAGTAATGGTTAATCCTTGTGACGAGTGAATCGTTATATCATATCCTAACGTCCACGGAGTTTTGTCCCTGCTCAACGCGCACACAACAACATCAACAACAACCAAAACAATAACATTTAATACAAGATTTTGTTTTTCATTTCTTCCTGGAAACTCAACATCAACATTCTTCGTCGAGTATCTGCTGGGAGATAACACAATGGTACAGGTAGATTTGAAAATTTTTCTTTATGTAACAGAAATAATTTCTCTTGCAATTCATCACGAACTATCTTTCTACTTGCAACTATTAAATCATTTGGTCTCCATACATTCCGAAAATCATTCACAGGAGTTTCCTGAATTATTTCACGCATTATCTCACTGTATTTTATCTGTCTGCAGTCTGATTAACCTTTCAAATTCTTTCAGGGTATCATCAATAGCTCTATAATCATCAGTTATCTCCTCATAATAATCCACAAATGATTTTAACTATTCGTGCGGGATCCAACGAAAAGTGGTGGTTGAGCATGATCACCACACATTATCACAGCAGTATTTTCCAATAATAACCAATCAAGAAACATTTTTAATACTTCCTGCGATACCGTACAAATTTCATCCCAGATGATAATTCTAGGAACGTATTTTTCACCCATTCGTTAAGGTGTCCATGCATCTCCGCACCATCTAAAAAAACCATGATACGTGCATGATTTTACTCCTCATTCATTTATTTCTCTGGCTAGTCTGTGTGCAGGTGTCAGCGCAATCATATCAAACTTTCTAAATAATTCAATCGCGCGTGTTGTTTTTCCAGAACCTCCAGGCCCATTGAGATAAATGGTTTTATGTCTGGTCACAGGATAATATACAGATGGTGCTGATGATTTTAATATTTGATTATTATTCTTGTAATATATTTCCTTGATTTCAACGTCTGCAGATTCGGAATAGTCAAGTATATTTTCTTGTTTTATTCTCCATGATCCCAATTCGTCATTGCCGAGTAGCGGTTTTAGCAAATCTAAATATTTTTTATTTATACAAAATGAATCCGTGGCAACTCTGACCGTGAAATGAGGGAATCTGTTTACCATCGATAATACATTTATCAAAACGTAAGCGAACATCGAAGATCTTAAATGAGTAAATTTCGGTGACTCACCAGCAATATAGCTCACGATTGTACCTAATTTAGTTTCGTCTGATAAATAAGCATTACTCCGAGTTATAAAAGTGTTTTTGTTTGTTGTATCAGCAATTATAAAATCGAGTTCAGCATCGTCCATAATTAATCTTCTACAATGTAATTTATGATCATATGATCCTCCTTGAGTAAAGTTACCAATTATTTTCTACCAAGATCTTTTGCATCTTTATTTTCATAATCATTCATATGAGGATTTTCATCACCTGACTCTGTCAGGGAATATTTCTTTTCCCGTGGTAACCAAAATTGTTTCTGCGGATGATATGATATTATTGCTTCGTTTACTCTCAACGATATCAGTAACGCTACATCAAGCATATATCATAATAGTACTATTGGAACCCAATATTTTTCTGAGAAATGACGGCCAAACCAAGCATAAGTAATCGGATGGAGATTTTCGGCGAACGAGAATGACTCTATACAGGCGAATCCAGTCAGATCAAAATCTGGCAGGGGTCCATTTATCGCAAGTCCGGTCATCTCGTGTGTGGGATGTCCAAATCTTTTGAAATACCCAGAATATTCTCCGTATCCAGGAAAACTTCCAGGATAACACGCTACCATATCAACCGATAGAACGTGGCTACAGTCGTACTTAGTATTCCATAATCCACCATGACCATATTCGACACAACTGCGCTGGATATCTTCAAGAAATTCCAATCGCGTCGGTTTCGATGAATTTTTCTCCTGAGCAGCGTGGGCAGCAACTGATGGAACTGTAACACAATTATTCAGTAATTGTTCAGCCCTGACATCGTCAGTGTATTTCCGAGCATTAATTTTCATTTCTTCGTAGAGTGATTCTACACGATAAATGCCACCGCTAGGTCGCACAAATTGATCATAATTTACGGATTCTGAACTTCGAAATAATCACACGGACACAGGGTCACTCTTTCTAATATCATTGATAAAATAAAATATATAATCGCTATAAAATTTAACTGTTCTGTCTCGTGGAAACATTGTTACCGCGGATGTCAATGCATGTGCGTTATGATCAATGGTCGTTATTGGAGATCCATTTCTTGTACACTTCGGTTTGTATAAAATCTTTCCGGTTAGTGTCTTTACCGTAATCGTAAATCTTAATTCTTTTTCTAATTCAGCAACGTCGCTGATAGACGCTCCGGTATCTTTAATTGTTTCTGCCTACGTATTTATGTTTTGACGTCGCAGATCCGTTAAACAGTTTCCGTGTATCGCTTTTGCGAAGTGTTCTATAGCTCGCTAAGCTACCCAGTTTAAGCGGGAAAATTTCATAGGTTTGAGATCAGCAACGCTAGGTTTCTCATTTAGCGGATATGACGCATAAACAACTGCAGTTACAGGATACTTTCGTTCAAAATACGGTTTGTCCAAACCAGCCAATATTCCCGATTTGGATTTTTTATTTAACATAACAGTATTATTTCTATTATGAAGCCGTACAGGGTCACGTTTGTCACGGATAATCCAAATATCGTCATCTGTCTGCACAATAAATTTTATCAGAATAAAATATCTTTGATTATCAAGGTAGTCAATGATCTTTCTTCCTCGCTCGTTATTCATTCTATCATCGACAATATCAATAATTCTGAATGTTGACCACACGTGATCCGCACCATCTTTGAAAAATTCCTTCTTGGCTTTACGGATACGATCAGTTATATCCCTATTCGTTAAAGCCAGATCTTGCATCGAAAAACTAAATTTAGATTTCAGTAGTTTGTCAGATCGAATCTGGCTCTAGAAGGTTTAATTTCTGATAATCTCTCAAATTCCTCCATGCTATAATTAAGGCAAATATATGTTTAATTAAACTTTATATATATATATATATATATATATATATACCATATATATATATATATATATATATATATATATATATATATATATATATATATATATATAATGATACAAGCAAAAAACAAATGCAAGTGGTTAATGATTGGATTTTGACTTCCTTATAATAAATGAATTCTGTGGCTACGACATGCAAAGCTTTCGGTGTGGAAATCTAGGACCAAAACCGTGTTTGCGATGGGTTGTTGGTGTACCAGGAGAAACTCGATTGTATATGCGTTGTGGTGCTAACAAATACAGGGAGCTGAAACGATATTATAAAAAATAACGCCCTGACATCGTCAGATGAATCCCCCATAAAAAGCGCTGAAGGCTATCTCGCCAGATTTTCAAAATAACTATTTCGACAAATAATATTATTATATAAATGGAACAAAATAAATTTGTGAAACATCCCATCATCAAAAATTATGAAGCATTTCGTGATGGTGTAGTCAGGCAATGCAGATTCAAAACACCAGTTTGTTTTGTGATTAATACTGGGTATTTCATGTTTGGTGTTGGATAAAAAGATATTTATCACATTGATTCGTGTTCGAGTGTTTTCATGGAGTCATCGAAGACGGACTTGTTATCGATCATATTAATTCAGACCCGAAAGATAACTCTTTATGTAACCTTAGAGTTGTTACACAAAGTCAGAATTACAGATTAGGAAATACTGGCATTAATTGCAAGACTCCGAGGTCGGTTATATCCGTAAATACAGAGACAGGTGAAGAAATAATTTTCCTATCGATGAATGCGGCTGCCAAATATTTTGACATTTGCATGCCTTCAGTACGTTTTGTTGCAAATAATTTAAGAAGATCGGCATTTTCCAAGAAATTCGAACAAAAGATAAAATGCCGCCATCTCGTTGTTGGTTAACGGAGAATCGATTATAGAAGCCTCAGAATTTGCAATAGACTGTTCTTTGTCATGTTGTAGGAAGTATGCAATAATTATATATTTTTATACGAAATGCATACTTCCCCCCGCACTGATAGCGGCCTCAGCCGTGATATAATCCTTGACATAGTCAAGGGGCTGAATAACCATTATACCGCAGCCCGAGATACATGAAATGGTTTTATTATGTAGGATAAACCCTCAGAATCAGTAATTGTTATATCATCGATGCAGAGAGCTGTATGAATGAATGTACATAACTCCCTCACATCTATCGCCCCAGAGCAGACTGCAGCAGGCGGAAAGAACTTGAGTAATATCGGTCCAGTCATTACTAACATACTTCTGGCTAGCTCGAGAATATAATATTTTAACCAAGGCAGAAATATGTAAGATTGTAGATTTCGCGATTTATTTTATATTTTATTCAGAGTCTGTTAAGTATATACTAATCACAGAATCTGGAAGTATAATGCTTATTACGCAAACGAAATTTCTGCTAGGTAACTATATAATTATTTCTGAAACGTATATTTGTAACTGAAGTTCGTGGTCCAGTGGTAGCGTGGCATACTCTCGTATTCGAAGTCTTGAGTTCGATTCTCATGACTGACATCGTTGATGGGGAGATTCGATGCCAATTTTTTAAAATAATAATTGGGGTTCCAAAGCCCCTGTACACTTCCTCACCACGTTGAACAACGTGGTGGGTGCATTTTGCACTTATGCCGGGGTTTGATTTGGGTGGGGAGTGTACACACACCTGGAACCCCTCAAAAATAAACAGCAGGGTGATATGAGCTAGTACCGTGTGACCTCACTAAAGGGTACACACACAAGGACATTCAGATAGAATGTCGCCGGACGAAAAAGTCTCATAAGGTGCCTGTGGGCCATAAGAAAGGCCTTAACCAATAAAGAGTGCCTGTGGGCCATAAGAAAGGCCTTAACCAAATAAAGAGTGCCGTAAGAAAGGCATCAATGAAAGGACTCTTAGGACCTCATGGTAAAGGCTTTACTGGCAATGAAGGGACCCAGTGGAATGATAGACCGATCGTCATCATTGCTGTTTATTTTTTGTTTTGTATTTTTATATTATTTTTATTCGGAAATATTTTTATATTTATTTTTATTTATATTTATTTTCATTCAGAAATATTTTTATATTTATTTATATACTGATTCAGAAAATATTTGTATTTTAAACAAATATTTTTTATATAATGTATCATGAACACATTAATGATGTTATTGTTGCTATTAAGCAATTACAACATGACGGTATAAAATTTTTTAATGAACTTAATCCTGAAAAATTATGCGAGATTTTGAATCATTACAATTTCGAAAATCCGAAAATAGATATACACTACCCTCTCAATTCAGATTCATAAAGTTGATTTAACAAGCAATGTTACAATCGTTGGCAGCAATTACAGACACGCAGGTGAAATTTTTTGTTCCTTTTGCTATTTCAATTGCAAAAATTAGCTCAAAATTATCTCATGAATACGAAACAAAAAAAGATCGTGAACGCTCATATAAAACAGTTGAAAGAGATTATATCCAGTGACTTTGTCGCTGGTGAAACGATCAGTGATTGTGATGACCGCAATGAAAGCGAAAGTGAAAGTGAAAATGAAAGTGACTACAGTAACAACAAAACAAACGGCGTCACCGTGACTATGGCAAAGCCTTCGATGGTCGCGAGGGAGTAATTTATTTCTGACTATAATGGAAGAAATATTCAGATTATATTCAGTTATAATAATAATAATAATAATAATAATAATAATAATAATAATAATAATAATAATGATAATAATATTTTTTTTATTCTGATAATAATTCAGAATCAGATTCTGATAATAATAATAATAATAATAATAATAATAATAATGTTTATTTTATTCTGATAATTCAGAATCAGAATCAGATTCAGAATAATACTTTAATCAAGTAGAATCAGATAATTTATTTGACATTTTTTCTGTTTTACTTACGATGACGCTCTACGATCACGTTCTACGAACGCACATACAGATTTATATTTAGCGTGTCTGATCTCAAATCCAACAAGTGTCCCGTCTGGTCAGTAAGTTTAAAATGTATCCTTGATAAAAGCGGATTGTGACATTTCAGATAAACAACTTTGATTGGCTCTGATGCAATCAAATAGCCTGGTAGTACTTAAGGAATAAATGAATATAGAATGTATCCCTGTTGGGCTTGGTTGGATTTTTCGAGGTCAATTTGATAACTGCCATCAATGACGTCACAAACAAAATTGACAGTTCCACAAATTGTCATAGAGGTCTCAGATTCGTTAAATAACAGTTCCATTTGATGTTTCTATGTTTTACTGGATCGCGCCATATCATATAATAATAATGATAATATCGCGCAATCCAGTAAATGACGATAGAGGTCCCAGATTCGTTAATTAACCGTTCTATCTGTTGTTTTCATCGCATTATCCTTATCAGCGGGTTGACCAGATGCGGTACGAGGAATTATATCAGTATGATTCAACAAGAATTCCTCAACCGTCGGTGGATTTTCTTTATGAGGTTGATATTTCAGGTTTCTTCGCTGATAATAAATCAATAGTGTTCTATAATTGTTTCCGCCGCATTTCGTACAAATGTCAATTTACCTCGCAGACGCATTCCGCAGCACAAACACGGTCTAATACCTGCAGATCCTTTTTCTCAACATTTGATTATGATAACCGCAGGAGTCTCCGCGGCATCTCCTTGTTGGGCTTGGTTAGATTTTTCAAGGTTAACTTGATAACTGTCATCAGTGACGTCACAAACAAGATTGACCGCGATCGTTGATGTTATATTTACTATACTAGGTGAAATATGACCTCCTCCGCTGTATGGATCATTATTGTACTTTAAAATACTTGCTGGTGGAGTTATTTGTCTCCATGCCTCCACGATTTCTGGAAAGTTTTCCTTGACAATATCATTAATTGATTGTTTATATCAAAATTTAGTTCAGGTAAAATACCATCATTTCGTTGTTCATTGACTGATTTTTTGTAATGATCTAAAAATAACTCTTAATTTATCTTCGGATTTTATAATTGCAATGATAATTCTGTTATCAGTTTTGTCGTTTGATAAATTTGTCTCGTAATCGTCGCCGCTCTCGTTCATCCCGTGATGTATGTATGAGCGAACTTAATCGCCGTGAAAAACCATTACCGTAATGTTTATCAACAACGTTGATGAAATCCATGCAGTACGTCTCGCTGATAGTAATATTAATGCCAGGAGTACACTATCGGTAAGACGAATCTGTTCGTCGTCGCATAATAAAATGAATATTTTTCTCTTCATATATATCTTTTCTTTGTTTAAATAATCACACTTGTAGAAGTATTATTTTTGTCGTTGAACATTTGAAACCAATGTTGTTTTATGTTATTGAGGAATCGCGCCACATGATAAATACGTACTTTCCTCATCAATGATAGCGGCCTCAGATTGAACAAATAACCGTTCTATCGTTGTTTGTGAAATCGGCACATATTTATATATTTATTATGAAAATGTACTGATTTCAAGAACAACAATAGCGGCCTCAGATTGTCAGAATAACTGTTCTATCTAGGGTTTTTCATCGATGTTAAAATATATATGAACAACCAATCAACGATCGTAGGGTGATATCGCTAAATGTGAAGAACGGTATCAAGAACTTTTTATCCGATATATGTTATTGAAGAAACAGTTGAATGATAAAGTAGTTGAGTTGAATTCAATCAAACGACGTTGAATAATAATATTTTTTCCCCTTGATTTTGTGTCGCGGCCGTCCAACACATTCCACACAACATTAGTATATCAAGGGGCCGGGACTTGGTAAATCGGAGGTCTCTATAGTTGTTTGTGAAATCGGCACATACGTATATATTTATTATGAAAATATGCTGATTTCACAACATGAGATAGAAAACTGTAATACTGATTTTGAGAGTTTATTCTGTGTTATGATCGAATACACTAAACCATTTGTTGATGCTCCATACATGAAATTTTAACATCGCAGTATGATCATCTATGACAGTGAAATCATTACCACCGTAAAATCCTTGAGCGTCGTTGTAGTATTCGATCCAGCATTTATCGTTAAGGAAAGCTGATTTTGGCCACAGAGGATAATTTAGTGTATAATCTGATCTTATTGCACTTTTATCTTTAGGTTTTAAAGACGCTCCAAATCCCTTGTAAATCAGTTTGATCTTCTCAATGACATTTCCTGTTTTTAGTTTTGATTTATGGAGTCTCGTCACAGGGAATATGCTAGACCAGTTCTTCAGCAGATTGTTGTATTCCGACAATTGATCGGTATCGACGAGCATATTTTCGACGTACATTCTTAAATCTGGTCCCGAAACTATTATTGTTGTTGATGATAAATTATCAGGAACAACATCGGGTAAATTCAACATTGTTAGGAAACTTCTAATCGCGTTGAGGTTTTCGCTTGGACTTATTTTATCTGATCTAAACACCGTACCATCAACTGCACTGCCATGTTTGAATTTATCAACAACGACATTCTGGCCGCGCTCTAATCGTGATGAACAATTATATAATCGCTCAATGTCATCCGTGGGCAACTTTCCAACATCGCATTGGAACAAATGATTCAGGTATGATTTCTTTGCTTCGTATGGTTCTAACCGCGTTTCAGGATTATACTTGTAATATGTTAGTTTGTTTTCGATAATCACATTAGATTTTGATTGTTTTATTCTGTTACCGACGCTGGTCTTCAGAGATTCATCGACGGCGGGATTATTCTTAATGTCCTCTTGGTTCGGTTTTAATAAACCATTTTTTTTTTATCCATGCATCATAATCATCAGCAGGAGATTGTATAATGGTATATCCGGTATTTTTCATCATCGAAATTAATCTCGGCGTGAAATACATCTTGAAATTATTCTCGTCGATGATATCACTGAGACACGCAAATCCGTACGGAAGTGATAATTCTCCTGCATTAGGAGATCCCGATAATAATGTTTTATCATCTAACAATCGTTCACGAACAACAATGATCTTTGTTATCTCCTCACGAGTAACAGGAATTTTATCGCGTTGTTTCTTCGTTGATGAATAATGAATCTCGTTAACGTAACGAAATCGATGGATGACCTGTTTAGTCGCTTCAATTGATCCAAGTTCTTCAGAGAACACGTGCATGACAGTAAATCTTTCATCGATGATACTAACTCCGGCCTCTAACGTGTGATTAAATAAAACAGCATCATAATCGTCGGATGCGTGATTAATATCATTAAAATCTGTTTTCTTCTGCGTCGGATCGGTATCTGCATGATAATATCTAACACGATATCCTCGATGTTGTAATTCTTTTGCTACGGAATAGTTTGTTCTGGATTTGTTATGAGTGAAAATAGCAACATATTTTCCGTTGCGCAGTTGTTCTAACATATGAATAAAATTATCACGATGGAAATTCTCCACGATGAATTTCTTTCCATGATCCGGCTTAACGTCGTTGATGATGAATTTCATTGATGACCTGCCCATATTATCACGAAATAATTCTAGATCATGTTCATCAGCATCTGCATCAAGAACAATTAATCGCTGGCAAACATTAACGAGTCCAGCAAATTTCTCCCAATGGTCTTTACTCGGTCGTACCGATGAAAACTGCTGTCGTCGAATTCCGTGCCATTCATTAACGATCAGCACGTCCGGGATTCCTTTTATCCGGTGTAACTGTTCCCACTGAATAACAACGCGTCGTTTGTCACCGGGTCGGAATATTATGCCTCCGGTGATATCAGCATATGACTCAATGTTGCGATCCGATTTAGTATTTTCCGTGAACATTTTCTGATAACTAATAACAACTACAGACTGATGAGGTTTTAATGATTTCCAAGCTGCTTCTGATTTACCCGTACCACACACAAATCCATCGATGTAGTCTTCGTCGTGGATTATTCGACATCCAGGATCATTCTCATGAGCTGGTAATACAACATATGAGTAATCTGGTTTTCTTTCTCTGAAATATCCTGGATAATGTAATTGACGTTTGATTTTAATCAAATACCCAAAATATTTTCTATCAAGCTGGTGTGCAGATAATTCATTGACGATTTGTTTTATTGTTGGATTCGATGATTCGCCGCTGAGGACTTTTTGAATTTCTTCATCGATAGATTCATTCCGAGATATTGTTAGTTGTTTTCCTGTACTTCTTGGACAAACTACAGAATAACAATCCGCGTTAACAAACACGAGGCCATTATCATATTTATCCTCTATGCAGTTATATAAATAATCGTATCCATGTCGCCGTTCGCAAATGCTACAAACATGACCAGGTCGTCTTGATATCCTAAATCTATTTTGAGACGAATTGACAATACCGATTAATTGATCTGGCTGACCAGTTAACGCTGTTGATATTCGTTTCATAACCTCAGCTGGAATATCGTCACAGCCAATAATGTTATCTTCGTTGTCGTCGCCGCATTTTGTATATTTGTGCTGAATCAAAGTTGGACAAACTAGCAATTCAGACGATGCATACGATTCATTGTGAGAAATTAATTTTTTTGCACGCGGTTATTTTTCCTGATTTATGTGATCTGGTTTTATTCAACTTTATGCTGTGAAGACCCGCTTGTCTATCAATGTTCCATTTGGGATTTTTTTCATCAGCGGCACGGTTAGTCAAATCTCGCTGCCGATCAAATGTCACTGGCTCGGATTTACATAATACGTGATAGCCGTTAGTTGTTTCGAACAAATAAACACGAACACGATGACAATCGCATAATGCCGCGAAATAATCAATTATATCGTTGATATTTATTTTCTCCGTGGTTGGTTTTATTTCAGTTCTACCTGTGTTATACTCGATGAATTCAAGGACGTATTTTGTATCAATATCAAATACTGGATATCTTCGTCAGAATTTAGGGATTATTTCACTGACTGATGATTGTCCAATGAATTCATCAGCGAAACGATTAAAATCGTTATCGCACGCAAACACGTAGAATTTATCGAAACGCTGAGTGATTATTCCCGGACATGATTTCTTGCTGTTGATGCTATAGACAACAAACTTATTTATTGCCGCGTTTTTACTCGAGTACCAAATAACGTTCTTGAACGAATTTAAGAACATCGACGAGTATTCACGGAAGTGCCAATAACTGAATTTGGCAATCTCGTCTAATTCATGTTGTGGAGTTGTTTTAATTGAACAAAATTATTTAATTAAATAATAAAATCTGTAAATATATCATGATGCCATTACCAATCTGAACAATTAATTGCAAATGGCTCCTCCAAGGATCAACAAATGTCTGTAATAACATATTTCGCGAGGAATATTGCGGATATCATAGTAACAGAATCAGAAATGGTTCTGTAAGCCCTAGACCGTGTGTGGGATGTGGAGAAGGACTACGAGGTAAAATAGGTATCTGTATGAAGTGCGGAGGACAAAAAACCGAGTAATGCTGGAGTATTACGAACAACGAAATCCAAAATACCGCGCGGTAAAAGAATCTCCAACCGCTGAGGAGTTCTTGTTGAATTATTGCGGGATAATTCCGCATGCCCAAAATAACCAGCAGAATTCAACATAGTTCTATCTCGGATGTGAAATCGGTACATTGTATTATATTTATTATGAAAATGTACCAATTTCACAAATTGTCATAGAGGTCTCAGCCGTAACATAGTCACGGACCAAATAACCGTTCCATCTTGGCCTCGTTGATAACGACAGCAACGTCACCAGTGGTGTCAACGATGATGTTAAAACTTCATGTCTGAAATATTAGTAATTGTTTTAGTGTATTTGGTCAACAAGAATAAATCTGATTCTGAAAATAAATATCACAATCTGATTATGATTATTATTACAATCTGATTCTGAGAATAATAAATATATTATTAATGGATGTTGAAAGTATACTTTCCACAAGCGACAATAACAACCTCAGCTGTGACACAGTCCTTGACGGGTCAATGGGCCAAATAAATATTCAACCGCGGCCCACTAGCGCGGAAGCCAGTCAAGCATCATCCAGCATTGCCAAATTCTATCAAGATGAATTTGTTTGAAACGGAGTCCATAATATCGACGGGTAGGGTACATGAAGTTAAATTACAAAACTGTCTGAAGCAAAAAGACTACTCCCCAGTGACGTTGCTTTTGCTTTAGTGAGTTACTCTCCTTGATACGCATCCCTATACACATTGTGACCAATTTAGGTGACATATAGTTCAAGATATTCATTGTGTATATAACTCTTTGCATACATCACCATATATGTCTGATTCAATCGCGACACTTATACCGGTGAGACTTGATAACGAACTGACTGGGCTACTCTGTGTACTAATTTGCTGACAAACGAATAAGATCCTATCCACAGAAGATCGTAAACAAAACCTTATGTGCACTAGGTGAATAAAAGTGTCGGATGACAGTACTGGGAGGATCAGATAGAATTAAGGTATATCATTCCAAATATATCATCATTCCCGGCAGGTTTCATGTTTAGATTTATTTATATAAATGACCAGGCAACATCCTTCCAAAATTTGGTTTAATTTTTTATCACGCTTATGAAATGAATTCTTGCACAATAATTTGCTCCATAATAAAATAATAAATGGGATATACCCTACTGGAACCTCGAAGCAAAGATTTACTAGGGTACTCAATAATATATCCTATTTAGACTATCTTAAAACAACAAAAACAAAATACAGCATATTGCTTTTTGTTATCGGAGAAATGTTAAATATTTGATGACGTCTTATACAGATGGATTAAACGTCTGCCGAATTCTCTTTAAGATATAAATACTTATAATATCTAAACCTAATGACAGGACAGAACATGTGTATAGAAAACTTACGACAAATTATTAAAATTAGCCGAAGTCTGCCTGTCCCCAACTTTGCAAAAGCAGATACCTCGATCTTCACGCGATAGAGAATTAAGTGTTTAAACTAAATAGATAATCGTTTGCCGACAACTCAACTGTGCTAATATGTATCCCCGATAGACTGAGCTTGGCTTGTTTGCCAAACTCTAATGTGGACAAGATTTGCTCTTTATTGCTTGCTATGTTCTTTCTTAAAAAGATGACTATGTCTTCAGACAACAGTCCAGTCACTGTGCAATTCAATTGCGTTACATCATTGACGTAATCTGTGTATTCATCAGTAAGGAACCATACACATGCGGACGAAAATGTCGATAGTAGCAAATTTCATGTCTTGAACGTATTCTTTATTATCAAATGAATGGTAAAAATGATCCCGTCCCCCGAAATAAGAGATACACATAAGTGGTCGTCCAACTATATGTTATCTAGACATGACTCTACCGGGTGGGATTGAACCTAGCTGAAACACTTATCACAATTACGAATTCACCAAAATATATGCTTGATATATTGAATTCTAAATAAGTGATCAATATATGGTTCCTTCTTTAATAAGTATGAATTCTGCATGATCGATTTTCATACATATTGTGACATTAAATTGACAGTGTTTTATTTTTCACACATGTTGAGATATTAAAATTCTGTTTCAAAACGAAATACACAACGGTATTTATCCCGTTGCATCTAGGTAATGAATATGAATGTTTTATATTCCACATCTCCCGTCAAATTCTGAAGGAACTTCCTCGCTTTGTCCGCTCCTCCCAGGCTGCAGAATGATTCCACACGAAACTGTTTATGTCACGGGTACGGTTGGTCAAGAACGTTTGGCCCCTATCACCTACAATTCCTGTACCGTCCTTTCAACCAAGATCACTACTGACCAACGGATCCGAGCTACACAAAACATCAGCGGTCGTTGATTCCCCTTTGAGCAGCTAAAATACAAAGACTGAGCTGAGTATTCCATTGACGTGCGTTTTTGATTGGGGGTAGATTTGTGCGTACTTATGTCTATGTAGTTTTTGCCTACATGAGTTTCGTTATGGTGTTTACTGATATTTGAGTTCTAAGTTTGGTCTTGGGTACAAGCATAGAGTGTTGTAGAAGCTAACTTGTTTGCATTTGCAGAAAATATCAAGAATTCCAGGGCAGGTAATGTATTTTGTACTTGACCTTAGTCCAATATCATGTTAATGGTACAATAACTAATATTTTCCCATCATTAGGGGTTATGTATTAAGAGGGATCGAGTTATAGATGCAGTCTTGATTCTGACTTGAGAATGTTTTCAGAAACGATTTTCTCCATTAAGATGACAGAGCATTTCCCGAAAACGGTAATTTGGCGTTGTATATACACTTGTTTACTTCCGGATTACTCATTCTTACTGTAACATCCGAAGTGCAATCCGTCATATTGTTGAGTTCATTTTTTAATTTAGAGGTTTCTTAATAAAAATATTCTTTGGAATTAAAATATGCTCACTAGCACTTCTTGAACTAAATCATTAATTTTGGAATTATATTAAATTAAATCAATGTTATTTTGGGTTATATTATTGTGATAAATCGAAAGACTGTTAACACAGCGTCACATTCCAAGCTATTGGCACAAGAGCACAATAAAGACTACATGCACATCAAGACATTGAAAATTAAATTGGATTTTATTTGGAATGCATCTGGAATTCAATTGGAAATATTCATTTCGATTTGGGATTTAATTCACAATACTTGTAAGTTCTTGTTAAGTTTTCACTTTATGGAGAAATAAAATGTTTGTAGAATTTTACAAACCTCGATGGTTTTCACTCCTTTCTGTTACTAATTTTAAGATGATAGAGTCGTAACAACATGGGCAACTTTTCCATAGCTTTAAACTTGAGAGGAAGGATACAACAAAAACGATAAGTTTAAAACTAACGTTGCCGCTGCAGTTCAAAGCATAGACAAAGTCCATGGTGACGATACATGACTGCCTATAAAAAGGAAGATATTTATCGGAATAATAACCAAGACTGATCTTAACAAACAGGGAAATTGAGTTCGATATCTTCTTTCGAGTTCTATTATACAATGACATTTATGTTTCAATCACTTTTTATATTGGTTTTAACAGCACCTTTAACACATTATTGACTATATTATTCTGAGGAAATGTGATATAATTGCATTACCAGGACACCGATGGAACCGACCACAGCTGACCTGGGCGTGTATTAACCCACGACCTTTGGATTAAGCGTCCGACGTTCTGGCAACTGAGTTAGCGCTGCTCCCAATAAATCACTCAAGTAACAAATGTAATATTTGCAAATCATATTCCTGGAAAATAGGGTTCTAATAGAAAAGGATGGTAATATCTTATCTGTGCAGCCTAATATTTCAATTTTATAATTCCTGAAAAGTCATAAGGTTCTTCATAGTAGAACCCCTCATATTCGCCGATATGAAGAGCTTGACTTAGAAACGATGGATAGTAAATGATAATTACTTTCACAGTCTTGGATAAACAATGCTGAATATAGACAAAATATCACCCTATTTATACAAATAAACCACAAAGAAACAACATAATCATTATTATGGTTGGTATAATCACAAAGAGTGCATACCACTTGATATACACCTGAAGTCTTTGATGGAAATAAGATGACTGCGAGATAACATTTTATAGCTAGCAAACCTATCTTTACGTGAAGGCGTGATGCAAATAAGTCAGAGCGGCAACGGACCTTGTACAAAGCTATTGTGATGTGACATAATGTAGAACAATATTTATGTGAGAACAACTACTAAGTTATATGAGTTGAGTGGACCAAATCATGTTGTTTTTTTTATATTACACACGCATCTCTATTCTATACACTGTTTGCTATTTCAGTGAATAAATGACAGTTTCGTTTTCATTTGGTAAGTAGAATTTCATGTATTCATTATTCTATATATAAAAGTTTTTAATACCGGAAACGTAATACAGAAACCGCCAACAGAGTAAGTAACTTATTGTTTATGAGAGTGAGGAACTTAAGTTTCGTTCTTGATTATAGCTTATGCGTTTAAATTACAGTATTAGACCCATTCATATCTATGCTTGTGTAACCTAGGGTTTCAAAGATTCAACATTTGTAGACATGCACTTATGATAATACGAAACATATTTAAATATATAAATATTAGTCTCTATGTTTATCTCTCCCTCCACGTATCATGCCCCAGCCTATGTAAAACCTTTCCCCACTTAAAAACATCAACCAGTGAGACATGGACTATGGAAAATATGAGGCAAATGATAGTATGACGTATCGTAAATGTCCGACTGTCCTTTGTAAAAGGTCAGATCTGAAAAGGATTAATGCTTCTCAAAGTCAGTTTTTATGTTTTGGTTACAACATATTAACTTACAGAATGTAATATTGTCATATTCTAAACATTAAATATGTTGAATACGTGTCGTGACTTATCGTTACAAAAGTGGGATGATGATATGATAGATTCATAACCGTATACCCAATACCTTTTAGTTTAATGATCAAAGGTGTGAGACCACAGATGCAAAAATAGGGAGGTATATAAAAGATATTTTTCCTTTGCACCAAGTAGTGATTTGGAATAGGGTTAGTAAAGGAAACTATCAGCTTTTAAGCAACTCTTCTTTTTTCCAAAGGTTACTATCGCTAACACTTCACCAAAGAGGTTAAAAAAGATACTGGCCATCACAATAATTGATAATGTACACTATGCTTAAATCTCAGCTTTCGGTGAAATTCAAATGTAATTGAAATAATTTTGTTGCCAACATATTGTTGAAAGCAGCAGGGCATATTATAACATTATGAGAGAGAGAGAGAGAGAGAGAGAGAGAGAGAGAGAGAGAGAGAGAGAGAGAGAGAGAGAGAGAGAGAGAGAGAGTTGTAAAGCAATCACATTTTGGAGTCAGTGAGACCAGGTTGACAAGTCCTTGGAACGACATGTTCCCCACTGTGAAGTATTTATACAGTTAGTTTAATATATTTGTTACATTACGGTTCATCAGAAACTGTCTATAATTAATTATTTTTATGTATTTTTCCAATGGTTTGCTACTTCCGAATGAAATAATGGAAACTGTAAACTACGACCTTCCATATCAGCTTTGATTCTTTGTTGCCCGTATTTCACAACGCTACATAATATATGACACGTTAAAATTATCGTTGCTCCTGCGGAAATAATCTGACCAAAATATTTCCTTGTAGCATTGATAGAGTCTATGGTAAAGATAATCTACTGCCTATGCAAAGGAAGTTATTCATTGGAATAAAATAATCTAGACTGATCTTTACCCAAATCTGATAACCAGGGAAGTTAAGGTCGCTTTTACGATGCCATTTTGTATTACCCAGTCATTGGTTTAGTTGGCTTTAGTGGCTAGTTTAAAACAATATTATCTACATCACGTTGAGGAAATAGGTACTAATTGCCGTTTCCATGGACACTGATGATGCCTACTAGAGATGGCCTGGGTGGGTATTGAACAAGAACAGAAAATGATGGAAATGTCTTATCTGTTTTTCCTAATATTTGGTTTATATGATTCCTGAAAAGTAATCCCGTTATTCGACCATGTGAAGAACTTGACTTAGAAATTATGGATAGTAAAGGATCATTTTCTCACAGTCTTGGATAAACAATGCTGGTTATAGACAAAATATCACCCTATTTATACAAATAAACTCCAAAGAAACAACAGCATACTTATTGTTTGTTGGTATATGCAGAAAGTGTACATACTATTTGATATACACCTGACTCTTTGGTATAGGTAATTGAAAGCGATGTAACATTTTATAGCAGGCAAACAAATCGTTACATGAAGACGTCATGCATATAGGTCAGAATCGTGAAGACCATGCTCATGGCTAATGTGATGTGACATAATGTAGAACAATATTTATGTGAGGAATAACTACTACGTTATTGAGTTGATTTCTACTAAATCGTGTTTTTTTGTGTTTCATATTACACACTATAACACACTCATCGTAATAAATCAAAGCAAAACTAGTTACTTTCAGACCGCCCATGTGGCTCAAGCATACTATTCAATGCATCCGAATGTGCTGAGAGCTCAACCCTGTACACTGCTTGCTATTGTATTTAATACATAGCGCTTGCTTTCATTTAGTAAGTAGAATCTCATGTGCGTGTGCCTATTTCAAATGAATGAAGTAGATAAAATTAGCTCTTTCTCGCAAGTGATCACAAAATATGTAAACCACTCAACTTATTAAGCACTGATAACGAGGATTATGCAGACAACAATTCATGAAATGTAGTAGTATGAAACTGCGGGTTTTGCAGTTTTCTTTATCATATGGTTCCACTGGCACCTGTGCTTGAATTTATTCCCATGGCATATTTAGCCTCCACGCGATCGAAAGATACATGTTTGATCACTTTTAATTTTGTCCGGCGGGTGTATAAACGCACGAGTCATTTTAGTGAGCCAGTCATGTGTATAGAGATTCGTACTGGTGTCAATGTCCCCAGAGGATAAATAAAAAAGGTTAAAAGCACCACTCATAATACTCTAGTCGGCAGTGATTGTAAAAACGACAAACATTCCTTCAGAGGGTGATGTTCTCAAGCAGAAATGTTTATGGTATCGATCAATATACGCACTATATGAACAGTGTTCTTTACTTGATTTTTCTGTTGTTTATTCGAGTTCGAAAATGTCTGTGATTGTCCATTTCTGACAGCACAATCTCAAACCCGACCTCACTGGTTATTTTATCCTTGACTGTTATAGAGTATAATTCACTGATATTATAAAAAACAAACCTCTGGTTCTGGAATACTTAAATCTCCGGTGATTGTGCTTTCTGGTGGTTTGGCATCCCTCTTATACAAAAGCACACCGATTACGCCAGGACATTTTACATCTAAAGATTGTCTTTGCCTAATAACTGTTGCCCGAACAAGTGTGTCTTTCTTGAATAACAGTCGAGATCTTTCTTTTCGCTGTTGAGGCAAAGTTCTTTTACAATATTCGATGGTGAACGTACCTGATGTGGATAATCCGTGAATGCCACTTCACCATAATTGAAATGATTGTAAAAACAATACTGGAGCGTTTTCGCAGCTGGTGCTGCAGTCAGCGCTTCGGCGTTTTCACTTGCCAATGCTGTATAACCAAGATGACCTGGAGCTGGCATTGGTACATCATGGTGGTTCCATCTATCAATCTCTATCAGGTGCTTAATATTATATTTTATTATATACGAGGGTATGGTATCGCCGTTTTGACGCAGATATTCGACGACACGTGTGACAAACTTATCATCAATTTTAGTACCAGCTATCAGTTGGTCCAACACTCAGTCTGTAAATTACGCAACCTCATCATCGCGGTCAGAATGCATCGCGTATATAATTGATCAAAACTTAAACACAAACAACAAAGACTGTTAAGTACCCGTATGGATAGACATGAAATACTTCCATCTGAATTTCATTTTTAACCGCCATTGATACTGATGTTGAATATGCGAAAGAGTTTGGCTTACCGATGTCGGGTTCGTTACGTATTATTTCTCGTGGACCCGGCTGCCTATTCACAATAGTTGTTATTTGACTCCCTAGATATAATAAATAAGTACAATCCAAACTCGCGCACTGTCAAGATGTTAGATCTAGGTTTATCAAAAATCATTTAGATTAAGGAAAATACTTTGACCAGTTGATATTCTGTCGTCATTTGTTTCCTATTCTTTACTGGTCAGCATTTTTTGTATGCTGTAGAACTTACTCCGCGTGGTTGTGCAGGCACGTTAGCGAATTCTTCTTGCATATATTGATTTACTGCAATATTAGCTGTAACAATATAGATTTTGTTAAATGCAACCGACACGCAGCTGTCTCTGATTTCACCATTTTCAGTGACTTCAGCCAGGTTTTGTTCTACAGCACTTTTCAGTTTGCCAATACTATATTCAACTCTTTACTCTGTGTCTTATCATTAACTCCGTGCTCATTGAAGGGGATAGCACAGACATGCAAAATTTTAAAGTATCTATCACGACTGTGCCAACAGCGTCACCTGCATCATGACGAATGGCATAGTTGGAGTTGTTTTTACGAAAGGAGCCACTAAAGCCAACAAAACCAATGACTGGTTAATACCAAAATAGAACCGGAAAAGAAATCGAACTTATCTTCCCTGTTTATCAGATTTGGTTAAAGATCAGTGTAGATTATTATTCCAATGAATAACTTCCTTTCCATAGGCAGCACATTATCGTCACCATGGACTCTATCTATGCTACAAGAAAATATTTTGGTCAGATTTGTATTGCAGGGACAACGATAATTTTAACGTGTCATGTATTATGTAGAATTGTGAAATGCGAGCAACAACGAATCCGTGTTGATATGGTAGGCCGTAGTTTACAGTTTCCATTATTTGTAGCCAATTAATACGTGTTTATTCACCAGTTTATCTACATTAGAACAACTGAAATGACCTTTTACAAGGACTGACGGACATTCATGCTGCATCATACTATTATTTGCCTCATATATTTTCCATATTACATGTCTCATCGATTGATGCTTGCTTTTAACCGCGGAGTGGTTTTGGATAGGGTGGAGCATGTCATGTGGATGGAATGATATACCCTGGAAATTAATATTTATATGTCTTGTATTTTCACAAGTGAATTTCTACAGTTGTAAAATCTTTGAAACCCTAGGTTACACAAGCTTATATACCAATGGGTCTAATAGTTTAATTTAAACGCTTAAGAGCTAATCAATAGGGAAACTTTAGTTCCTCACGCTAATAAACATAAAGTTACTTACTCTTTTGGCGGTTTCTGCATTACGTTTAGAGTCATTAAAAGAAACTATCATATCTAGAATAATGAATAACAAAATATATACGTATTGAAAGATGGTTAATAAAATTCAAATTTGAACTTAGCGCTTCTTTCACTCCACAGCATCACCCCGATTCCTTCTATCTGCATTTACGTGTAACGTAGAAAGCTTCAATATTGGTTACAGCCAGTCAAACAAAGACTTAGAACAAGTATATGATCATATATGTAAATCTAGAAGAATAGCAAAAGCCTAGTTTGAAACAAGTTTGTAAGTTTAAGATCTAATTCAGTTACATCAAACTGTATCTTTCAGAGAACCTCTAGTAAGGCGTTCAAGACGATACTAAACAACATGGGTTAAAGAGTTTCTCTTTGACGTTACAACGTTCTTTGCACATTTCGATAGACCGATAAACGCTATGTAATATTAGAATGCAAACGTGTTTTTGTTTTAAAATAGCCTTTTTCCATGATAGTTTTCGTGTTTTCCATCAGTACTTAGCCACAAAACTAAACAGGGAAACGTTATCGACTGTTTATATATCTATAAATCCACAAATGACCTCATCTTAAGCCCGATGAGGTCAACCAGACAGGGGAGAGCAGCTTCAAATTGTCAGGGGTGATATTACTCTTTCTCTATCCAGACTGAATGTTTGCTAATACACCATTAAGATCAACAAACTATCAAGGGTTCGAAGGAGGATATATGTAAACCATTTACAAAGGCAAGTGAGAATGGTAACAATATTATAATAACTTGGTTCGGTGGGAGCGCTAGTTTTATTGCATTTTATGCCAATCCCTACCAAGCAGCAGACGGGAATAATACATGTATCGAGTTTGAGTTTAGTATACCATTAATTCAATTTAATAAAAATGGAGCATTAGTTGAGTCTATATATCCCTTATGAATACTACTAATGCCTGCTACTTTGCGATATCATGATTTCTTTAATAGCTTCTGCTAAATCAGGTCATATTGTGTTTCCGTTCAATAAATCTCTATGGCTATTTATATCATTTCATGAATTATTGTCTATATCATTATTGTGATCAGTGTTTAATAAGTTGAATAGGTTACATATCTTGTAATCCCAGGCGAGCAAGAGCTAGTTTCATCAACTTCATTCATTAGCAATGACTACATACATAAGGTTCTACTTACCAAAACAAAAAGGAGTCTGTTACTTATTCAGTAAAATAGCAAACAGTGTATGTAACTAAGTTCTCAGCACATTCGGATGTCTTGAAGACTACGCTTGAACAGATGAGCCGGCTAATAGAAATTAGTTCCGCCTCGAATTATTAAGATGCGTTGTCTAATATGAAAACAACACGATTTGGTCCAATCAGTTCAAATAACTTAGTAGTTGTTCCTCACATAAATATTGTTCTATATTATATCAGTTCACAATATCCTTGTACATGGTCGGTTACCATTCTGACTTATTTGTATGGCGCCTTCACGTAACGAATGTTTTTGCTCGCTACACAATGCAGTCTCGTTTTCCATTTCATTTCCATCACAGTCTTTAGTTGTAAATCAATTGGTATGTACTAATTGTGGATATACCATACCTAAAAATGATTATGTTGTCTCTTTGTAGTTTATTTGTATAAACAGGATGACATTTTGTTTATTACCAGCATTGCTTATCCAAGACTGTGAAAGGTATGAACATTTACTATCCATCAGTTCTAAGTCAAGTTCGTTAGATAGGCGTATATGAAGGGTTCTACTGTGAATAAATGTATGACATTTCAGGAAAAAATTTAAATGAAATATTAGCTGCACAGATACGATATTGCCATCATTTTCTGTTACAACATTATTTTCCTGGAATATGATTTGAAATATTACATTTGCTTGTTGAGCGCTCTCTTGGAGGCGTTTCTAACTCAATTGCAGAATGCCGGACTCCTAATCCAAGGGTCTTATATTCAATATACGCCCAGATCATCTCGGGTCGGCTCCATCGGTGTCCGGGTAAAGGCAATTATCTCCCATTTCGTCAGCATGATATAGCCAATAATGTGAAAAAGGTGCTGCTAAAATCAACATAGCTTCCATTAAAGATCGGTCTAGGTTGTTATTAAGACGAAGATCCTACTTTCCATAGGCAGTCATGTATCGTCACCATGAACTTTATCTATGCTACAAGGAAATATTATCAGAGTTGTACTGCAGGGTAAAGATAATTTTTAAATGTCAAGTATTCTGCAGTGCTAGGATATACGTGTGGCATCCAATCGGTAGTGATCTGTAAGGTTGTATTTAACAATTTTCATTGTTTGTAACCATATAATACTTGTTTATGTACTAGTTTGTATGGATTAGAAAACGTTTATGGGTGTTGGCAGACCGGAAGCTGTTTCGGGAGGAGCAAACCTTCGGAAAGGCATAAAAAGAAGAATTTTTAAGAGTTGCTGATGAAATGGAATACAATAAATGCATGCAAATAAAAGGATAAATAACTCACAGTGGGGAAAATGTGGTTCCAAGGACTTGTCAGCATGGTCTTATTAGCTGTAAAATGCGATTGCTCTACAAGTAAATTCCTCTATCTCTCCATCAGTAGCTGATCTTAAACCAAAAACAGATTCTGGACCAGAACTCTAAGGACCTGCTGGATTAACTTTTTTAGTGATA